>OZ018395.1:51706984-51931984 GCA_963969525.1 Ontholestes murinus
ATACAATAATTTAAATGAATTTTATTATTAATAAATATTATTATAAATTACCAATTTACAATGGATTCGTTTATAAATAAGTAGATATAATAGACCGTCTCATTATTCAGATAATACAGACGAACGCTTCATAGGAATCACATCTATGATATTCCGGATGTAAACGTCCTTAAACTGGGGGCAAGACATTATGGCCTCTGCGGCATAATATAAAGATGTTTTTTTAGTTGTGTACGGATCATTAAGAAAACAAGCCGCCAAATTTATGATCGAGAGTGAGTCGTATCAAGTTACCGTTTCGTGAAATAGTTCCGCACGGGGAATTACTTCATGAGAAATGCGACATAAACAATAATATTCATTTATATTGGATTAAAAATACTAATTGTATTATATCTACCAGAATGTTTAAATGGTCACCTTAAAAAATTAAAAACATTACAAATTGTATATGTATAATTAAAATTATATTTCTTACTGTTTCTTCCTTTTTTTAATGAATTACAATACAATATTATTAAAAAATGTAGTGCAAATAAATGAACTTAATTTGTTTAGTTTGATATATTAATTTAACGTTAAATTTTGATTATGTTTCATAGAATATATTAAATATATGTGAATAATAATTATAATAATAATAATAATATCTTTATTTAAAGGTTTCGTTAGGTCAGGTTGGGTTAGGCTGGGTTTATGTTAAATTAGATAAGGTAAGGTCAGCATATGTGAATATTAATAATATCTTTAATATATGATTAGGTCAGATCAGGTTAGGTTAGGTTAGGTTTAGGTGAGGTTATTTTAGATTAGAGAAGGTCAGCATATGTGAATATTAATAATATCTTTAATATATGGTTAGGTCAGGTCAGGTTAGGTTAGGTTAGGTTTAGGTTAGGTTAGATTAGATTAAATAAGGTCAGCATATGTGAGTAATGATAATAATAACAATAATAATAATAATAAATATATTTAATTTTTGTGAAAATTATACATTATTTTGTAAGGCATGTTTAAAAATAGTAAGTTTTATTTTAGTTCCCAACTGCATCCTAACTAGTCAAGACTTGTATGTAAAATAAGTTATAACAACACTACATCAAGAACGTTTGAAAAAGTTCAAAGCTGAACTAGAAAAATTACATTCGAATATCCCTTTAAGAAAATTACAAAATAATGCATTTAAATCTTTCTTGGGAAAATATTGTAAAATGCGCATTCCCGAGAAAAAATTATGTAGCTCTTGCGTACTATGAAACCATACAAAAAATTAAAGATATTATTAACAATAATTATATGTGGTTTGGTGCGGATCAAACCACAGACGCTTGTTTAATTTAATGATAGCAGTTTAACATGAAGACATCCGACCAATAGTATTTTGATATATACAAAAGCATTGAAGAAAACTGATAATAACATTATAGCAAAATTCATAAATGATGGACTGACAAGCTTATTTATGCCGTAGACAATACCAAGTTACAAAATGTTACTAATAATGCATTTTGTGTATTGTACAAGTAGCACATGGATAGAAACGAATTTCTGAAACTATAAGAATGAAATTTCCATTTGTAGATTTAATTAAATATGGACAAATAGTTCTTATAATCTTCTGTGAGTGCAATTATTCAAGAAGTCATTACCTGATATCTCACTGCCCCCATAAACCAGCGCTAACAAAATGGGGAACTTGGCTATATGCTACGATGTACTATGCGAACAATTTTGAAGAATTTAATAAGGCTATATACAACTTTCCCGAAACGACAAGAAAACCAGTTAATGACTGTCAAACAGTTTTTAAGAAACAAGAGCTTCCTTCAAAACAATTTAGTTACATTATATTGCGTTTAAATTTTGTGAGCAACACAATCAAATCTTTATAAAAGTAGATTCATTTTAGAAAATACCTGAACGCATTGGCCAAGAAATCAAAATAATATCGAAAGAAGTATTCGGTGAAAATGAAGGATTTTTAATATTAAATAAATTAAACTTGATTTTGAATGGCAATTTTCAAATGGATCCAGCTATAATTTAAAATAAAAAGAAACTTTTCCACTTTCAAAAATTTATTAAGCGTCAGAAGTAATAATTTTTACAATTAAACCCCTAAAACAAAATTTAATGATCTACTGTTTTCATGAATAGATTTTAGTTATTTTGAAATGTATACAAAATTACAATTTAATTTTTAAATACTTACATGATATTATATATTGCGTAAAGAAAGTATGTTTATTTTAGTTTTAAGCAGAATTTCTATGTAAAATATGTTGATAAACCTGTAACATATTAAGAAAATATAGTTTTCTTTAGTGCTTTTTTTCGTGTTTTTATGCTTTTTTCCTGTTTTTATGCTTTTTTAATGCTTTTTTTCTCTAAATTTTGTGCCTTTTTAAGTGCTTTTTTTCAGATTTTTTAAGCTTTTTTATCCGCTCTCTAGTAATGACATTATTTTGTCCAAAATTCGAACGGCTAAAAACACTATGAAAAATATTGCGGAAAGAAAAAGTGAAAGTCTAAAGGAAATCTGATACTCATCTTGAGTTGAGACGTATTAAGTTTATACAGAATGTTTATTGTACCAGAGTATTTAACATTTTATTTATATACCAAAACAAAATTTGACAACAATTATTATTAATTTAATTGCAAATTGAAGTATGAAATTTTACCAAATGCTTTTTGCATATTTTGATTAAGATGAAAGCTGCAGCGGTTTTTAGAACAAGTGAACATACAAACATCACAGCAATATCTAGAATTGTCAAAGTAGACCCAGAAATTAAAATGTAGATGGTTTACTTCTTCATTGCTAGGATAGATTTCCTCCTGTAGACCACTCGAGATTTATAACATCCAGGGAAGTTTGATTAATTTTGCTTTGAAATGTAGAATTCCTGGCTGTAGAGTAAAGTATGTAAATCTATGAATTGTTTATTTATCTATCATTAAAAAAATGGTTATTTTAACTTTTTATTATGATTTTACATCAATTAATTATGTATTCAATTGAAAAAACTTCGGCGTAAAAAAACTCTACCAAAAAAAAACTTAAACCTACAACTAATTTTCAGAATTCGAAGGAAGAAAACAAATGTTGTAAGTAAAAAAAAATCGAGGATTTTTCTGCACACAGACTCAATCAATTCGTAGAAATTACAACAATCTAAAGGAATCATATCTTCTACATTAAGACCATAAATTCATCGTCTTCTTAAGATCACACTTGACAGAGGTTTTCGACGAGAACTACATACACAATTTGCCAAATAGCTACAAACAACGAAACCTAAGATACAAATAAGAAAATAGCCAAAAACTAACTAAACATAACGTCTAGGAAATATGAATTAACAAAGAATATTTAAAGGTACATTTACTCAACAACAAAATAGAGAAATTAGAGTCATGAAGAAACATGTATTTACATAATTCAATGTAAAAATTGCACTAGAAATTGTGGAAGAAAAAAAGGAGAAATTTTAAATACTACATAAAACAAACTCAAAAAGAATTATTAAATTTGATCACTGGAACAAAACTATTTGAGAATTGCCTAACAATACATACAAAATGGTGATGTATTTTTCTCGAAAACTATGAGGTTTACGCAAAAATGTTGTTCTTAATAATTTGTGCACTTTTGAATTCGCTATAATTATTTGTTATATGAATTTTATCTATCTCCAATAGTTTATTAGCAATTGGCAAAAAATATCAAAATTTTCAATTTTTATTTTTTTTCTCGAATGTTTAAAATTTTATGAAAAACATGTTCGAATAAAACTTATTCAGTTTTTCATTCCCTTTAACTTTTATTTGAACCGTTTTTTAAAAATTTTCATATTTAGAAAAATATCACGAAAAAACAAAAAAACGCCTCGAGTAAACAACCACTTCCGGTTTATGAATGTTTACCAAAAGCTTTTCAGATCAAGTTTTTAACAATAAAACCTTAAGTTTAAAGTTTCATGCCATTCGGATCATTCGTTTTTGAGATACAGCACCCACCGACAGACAGACAGACAGACAGACAGACACACACACACACACACACAGACACAGATTTTTTTTTTCCAGAAATCAGTGCAATGGATTCAGGGGACCTCAAAACGGATATTTCCGCAAAAAAAAAATTTGAAAAAAAAATCACGAAAACAATACTCCCCCTATATATACTATATAGGGAAAGTAACAATATCAAACGTTGAAAAATAGTTTAAATTAGATCTAGAAACTTGATGCTTGATTATTTTTGAGGGCAGAACAATACATTCTATACAGAAACCACTATTATAAATCTCAGTTTCATGAACCTTTGTTCACCTCTAAGATTTAGTATAGTTTATTTGTAGTTTCATTGTTATAATGGCTTATTAAAATATATTTTCGTTAAAGCACCAATAAATAAATAAATAAATAAATATTTAGACGAATTTGGTGGGTTTGTAATTTAGAAAATATACATAGAATTACTCTTAAACTTTTTCTGTATGATTTTGCATATTTTTTTTTGGAAAGAAATGAAACACACTAATAATTTTGTTTGTATAACACGAAATTTATTTTTGTGACTCAATAAATTTCGCGTTATACAAAGTTATTAGTGTGTTTCATTTGTATGCAACATGTATAACGAAGGCTTCAACATCAACAATATTGCCAAAAGTGCCAAATAAGTTTTAACTAATATAAATTTAGACAAAATAATTTTTTCTCCAATATATGATAATTAGAAAATTAGTTCTAGAAAACATAGAAATTTAAATTTAAAGCACACATTAATTATTTCTTCTAAAGGTTCGAATTGTATAAAAATCCAAGGTGTAAACATATGTCTTCTAATGCCATTGAAAGCAATAAATTCGATAAGTTTATTTGCGACCGGCGCTGGAACGGATTTACTATGTAATGAGTTTTAATGGACAGATTGATGTTGCACAACTTTGTTTTCCAACTAACAAGCCACGAACTCGTAAACCGTAGGCGGTAACTATAGGAGCTTTAATTATTTACGGAAAGCGTTACTAACACAGAAAATTACAATTCACTTGAACTTGCCGAAACTCGCCACATTCAAGTATCGGTATCTATTCATCCTTTCAATGGTTACGCATTCCGGCCGTTCCTATTTGATTGTATTGTCCGCACTGACACTCTTATCGACGGTACTCCCTCTCCGGAGGAAAGAAAAACCTGGAGGAGAATTAAGAGCGGAGAGACCTTGGAGGACATGTTGATCCCTGTCTCGGTCCGTATTGAAACCGCACATTGTCAGTAACCTGTCAGGGCCTGTTTCGCTTCCTTCGGCCCAATAACGGGGAAACACAATTTACAAAGCGTTAGACGTTGATTGCTTCTTCTGCCCTGGGCCAATAATAAATAGCACGCAAGAACGCTTGACTTCTTCACTTTCTACAGGTATATTTAGGATTACAACAAAATCTCAAATCAACTTAAATACATTAATAATACCTTCAAAGTGACATCTATTGTTTAAAATTATCTTTACAAATGCATGGATGCTTGAAACTGTGAGTAAAATTTTATTTTTCTAACTTAAATGTGCACGCTAATGAGATTTAACAGACCAAAATCACTCCGTAGCTGTTGTTGACAGGGAAGTAATTTAATGTTCAATACATTTAGACTGAATTGAAAAATTTACTATGTTTTAACCACAAATAATTATTCTAAAAATATTATACAGGGTGAGTTTTTATCGATGTTCTCTATGGGGATCTCGGAAACTATAAGAGATAGAGAAACGGTTAAATGGGGAAAGAAGTGTAGATTTACGAGATGAATAAAATTACACTTTCAAAGTTTTCAAAAAAGTCAAGGGTAACTAGATATTTTGAAAAAAGTAAAAAGTGTCAATTTTTTCAAATCAATATATCTCGGTTATTATAACAGACAGAAAAAAACTGTAAAGGACAAAGTTTTAGATAATTTTATGTAGATTAATAAAAACTAATCAGAAAATTTTTGTCGCCATTATTTTCCGAGATATGATGCAAACTTACATTTTTTTAAATGGAAACCATAGTTGGCTGTGACCTCATTCAAAAGGTAATTTTTTTCTCTTTAATCCAATATGGCATACGACATAGTTATTTCTAAAAATGAGTGAGTTATAGTCATTTTAAATTTTATTATAAATAAAAAATGGGTAGCCATGAAAAAGGTGAAAGTAAAACAATTGCAGTTGTTTATAATATTAGCAATATTGTAATTATTAGTTCTACAAAGTTAAATAAAAATCAAAAACCAGCATAAGAATAATAATTTTGTAATTATCAAATGGCCTTCTGCATGTGGTATAAACCCATTTGTCAAGAGGATAATACGTTTCTTACAAAAATATTATGACAAAATTCACAAAATGAGGCCATAGCCAACTATGGTTTCCATTTAAAAAAATGTAAGTTTGCATCATATCTCGGAAAATAATGGCGATAAAAAATTTCTGATTAATTTTTATTAATCTACATAAAATTATCTAAAACTTTGTCCTTTACAGTTTTTTTCTATCTGTTATAATAACCGAGATATATTGATTTGAAAAAATTGACACTTTTTACTTTTTTCAAAATATCAAGTTACCCTTAACTTTTTTGAAAACTTGGAAAGTGGAATTTTATTCGTCTCGTAAATCTACACTTCTTTCCCCATTTAACCGTTTCTCTATCTCTTATAGTTTCCGAGATCCCCATAGAGAACATCGAAAAAAACTCACCCTGTATAACGTGTAGGCACAATTATATAAATCTAAACAACACAGCACGTTTAGTTACAATTACCAATAGATTTAACTCTTTCAACCCTTTAAAACATAGTGTAATTGAAATTAAATTAAATCTAGAAACAAAGATATATTTTAAGTATGTACATATATTTTAAATGGAATTATATATTATTATATTGAAGTAAACACACTTATAAGTAATATTCCACATATATTTATATAATTTGCAATATGTTAATTTAATTTAATAAAAATTACATGAATACTCGTAACAATAATAAGTTAACTAGCTTAATAATAATTAAATATAATTATACAATTAGTCTTGCATGATCTACTTTATTTATATTGGGATTAACACTCACGACGCCGAGATGTGCCAAGAGGAATGAATCCGAAACCCTACTTAGACGGCATACCAAAAGTTCGTACGCACGTAAGCCTAATATATTATTTATACGTTATTTGGACTTGGAAATTAGTTTAATTCTGACATATAAAACTTAAGAGCGAGCAACCAAGGCAGCAGCTTAAATGATAATTTATTATCGAAATAAACACGGAAATACTCTATTCCATTAAATTATCGTTAATGTGGTAGTTAGAAGGCATAGAATTTTATTTTATAAATAAATAATAGACAATTTTATCTGTTTAGAAATTTTAACGGGCCTCGAAATCATTTACAACCTTAAAAGTACTACAGGAATTTCTAATATTGAATATAATTAAACAAATATTCTTATTATTTATTCAACTGATGAAAAAATAATCTCTAGAAATAGTCGAATTCCAACTACACCATAGACAATTTTGAATTGAATATCAACAAAATGAGAGAAAAAGAAGTAGATTTTGCTACAAATGAATTAGATATTATACAGCAAATACATTTAAAAAATCACATTTAGAGCAGCGCAACAAGGGAAAAAACACTTTGAAGTTTATGCATTCAATATCGTAACATGATATATTAAAAATACCTTTATTCAAATGCAATTGTTTTCACCACTGTCAATAGTATTCGGGCATGCTCAAGGGGTCGACTAAGAACTTTCCAAGTCATATTTAGAAGTAAAACCATCACAGGAATGTACTTCAATCGGACGGATTTATAGTATCAAACTGTCTTTTATAGTCGGCATGTCAGTAATAATAGAAGGCTTCTTCTCGGGTTTGTAAAAGAAGAACGTAGAGGAACAGATATAAACAATTTAAAAGTTCCATTCCTTCATGGTTTTAATAATGTTCTTCATGCTCTAACTTATGTTTGTTGTTGGTTGCAATCTGTTTCTTGTTCCTAATACATCACCTACACCATAATTGTCCTTAATATACCTTCATAATTTAAGACGTCTCCTTGAACCACTTCAACTTTATTCCGCCAATCGTCAAGGAATTTGTAGGGATTTCGAAGGAATTTTCTTATAAAAAAAGACCTTTATTGGCATATCATAATCCATTAAACAAAACATCTTTCTTACAAGCTATTTACAAATCTACCCCAACCAAGCCCCCCCCTTCCACCTTCTCTTCTCCTTTCTGTCTCCCTACCCAACTTCTCCAAAGTCCTTACCCCCGCCCCATCCTCTCTCATCCACTCCATCATTCTTCTACTCCCTACTCCATATCTGCTCCCTCTCTATACATTCATACCCTCTCGTCCCCCATACTTCCACCCCATACATCAGCACCGACCTCACACACGCATCCCATATCTTACACGCCACCCTCACATTATTCCTCCTCCACTTCCCCCACTTCCCTCATGCCATCCCCCAAGCCTTCCTCGCCTTATCTGCACCCACCTTACTTGCTCCTCATACCCTCCCGTCCCTTTAAACCGATACTTAAAACTTTTCACCCTCTCAATAATCCCCCCTTCCATTCCAATTCTTTCACCTTCCCCTCCTGAACCTCACCCACTTCGTTTTCTCCACATTCACACTCATTCCTCTCCTATCCATGAACCTCTCTGCCCTTTTCAACATCTCTCTCATTCCTTCATACTCTTTCGCTATCAACACCATATCGTCTACATACGCCAGCATCCATACTTTACTCTTACCCATCACTACTCCCACCGCCTGCCCTTTCCTCATCATCTCTTCCATCTCACTCATGTATATATTGAACAACAATTGGCTCAGCGGGCACCCCTGCCTCAATCCCTCCCACGTCCTGACACATTCTGACACCTCCGACCCCACTTTCGCCACCACTCATGTCTCCTCGTACACTCTCCTCACCCACTCAACCATCCCCTCACTCACCCCTCTCCTCCTCAAACACTCTATCAAATTCACCCTCGGTACCGAGTCATACGCCGCTTTCAAGTTCAAGAACACCGCATACATACATCCTTTCTCTTTCATCACTCTCTCTACCATTCTTGCTAGGGTAAAGACTTGGTCCCTTGACCCCCTCCCTCTTCTAAACCCCCCCTGCGTTTCTGGTATTATCCCCTTCTCCTCCACCTCCATCTCCATACGATTTCTCACCATCATCATCGCTATCTTGTACCCAATACTCATTATTGTCACTCCCCTTTAATTATTCACCTCCTTCTCATCCCCTCCTTTATATACCGGGCACATCATCCCCATCCTCCACGTCTCCGGCAAACTCACCTCCCCCCTCCACATCTTGTTCAATATCTCTCTGAATTTCTTCTTCCCCTTTTCCCCAATCTCCTTCCACATCTCCGTCTTTATGTCATCCCTTCCTGCCGCCTTTCCATTCTTCACCTCCGCGAAAACCCTCTCCACCTCTTCCTCTGTGATCTCTTCTCATCTTTCACCACATTTGTCCTTTCCAATCCCTCCTAGTACTCCACATCCTTCCCCGCATTTCTTTGCCCATTCTTCCAGCGATACCCGTACTTGCGTCCTCCTTTCCCCTCTCCTCAACACCCTCCACATTTCTGCCTCGTTCTTATATTCCCTCAATTCCTCGCTCGCTTGTTCCACTGCCTGCCGTTTCTTCTTCTCACATATACTTGCATATCTCCTTCTTAGTTCCGCCACTCTCCTCTCTCCCCCTCCGCCTGCTGCACACTCTCTCACTGCCATCCTCAGATCCTTTTTTGCCTGTAAGCATTCCTTATCACACCATTCGTTCCCATCCCTTCTCTCCCCCTTCCTCTTTCTTCCGCACCCCACTATTATCTCCTCCATTTCTTCCATCGTACTCACCTCCTCCCATTCAATCTTATCCAACTTTCTCCTTATCTCCTCCATCGCCTTTACCCCGCACTCCAGCGCCTCGCTTTCCTGCCCCCTTTCACTCCCATGTCCCTTCTCCATCCACATTTCTACCTTTAACGGTAGGTGATCCGACCCCAACCTCTCGTCCACCTCCATACTCTGTATCTCTCCTCTTGCGATTCCCTTCACTTCCTGTGACCTTCTTTCCCTCATTGAACCGTCCTTCTTAATTCCTCTATCCCTTCGCAATCCTCCATAAACTCCCCCTTGCCTCCTTTCCTGCCTTCTCTCCATCCCACAATCATTCCCCCCTTCGCCCTTCCTTTCATCGCACATTTTGTTGCCTCCTTCATTTCCCATCTAAACCCTCCCGGTAGCCATCCTTTCACTTCTTCCCACTCTTTCTTTACCATCCATGTCTTCACTATCCCCACTATGTCCTTCCCCGCCACCCACTCCTCAAAGTCTCTCTTCCACTTGTCCTCCTTTCCCTTCGACTTTATCCCTGCCACATTCCAAAACCCTATATTTAACCCTTTCATGTCCTTTCCCATGTCCTTGTTCATTTGCTTTTCGTCTTTCGTCTTCTTTCTCGAGAGTTGACTTAGTCGTTTTTTGTTCTCATACTTTTCCTTTCATTTGTTCGTGACATTCTCTTATATTTCTACCTGTTTCTACATCTGCCTTTGTGGTACACTGTCAATCCAATGGAATTGAAAGTTACAATGTTATCTATTATTATACTTGCACACTTTGCCTTCAATGGTAAATTTAACAGATGTAATAATGAGGAATTTGACATTTTGGTTTGATCGTTTAAGAGTTATCATATGTCTTTCTTCCGGTTTATTTTCATAAACTCTAATGCGTTAAGTTGTTTCCCTTTTCTTTCAATATGCAAGATTCGTTTTGTCTTAATTGGTAGTTTTCTTCTATAAGGTTGCTGGCGAATGTAGATTTTTCTCTCTTGTATTGAATTTTTTTTCTGATGCTCTACTAATCTTTCCTTAATGGATCCTCCAGTTTATGCTACATATATTTTCGGGCATTCATTGCAAGTTAGCAATGTATATTCCACTTTGATATTTTGTATTTATTGTTTGTTGTTTTATTTAAAATGTTTGAATGATTACTTAGTTAAATTAATAATGGTATAAATATTTGCAAAACTGCAAAAAGTGCATCCCTGTAAAAAGGACCAGTGACCGTACCGGTCACCATTCAATTAATGGTGCTTTAAAGTGACAGGGGCTATCCTTTAAAGTAACAAATGACACATGGCGGAAGGACCACGTGGTCGATAGCCTAACACTACTACTACTACTACTACTAATAAAGGTTCAGCAAAGTTTTAAAAATTCATCTCTCACACTTGAGTCGACTTTAGAAAGCATCCCTCTTAAAAAAATCAAAGAACTTTAATTTAAGAAGACCGAATATTTAGAACTCTAAATATGAATATTATTACCTCTATAAAATAACTTTAGTTTATTTTTATTTGGTTAAATGTACATTTAGTTAACAATGTAAACATTTTCAGAAGCTATAAAAGACTCTTGTGCAATTACAAGTTTTCTATTACACATCTTAAGGTAACTCATCAATCAACATTATTATTACCGTTGAGGGAAGTTTTTTCATTATTATTACCTCTATTTAATGCCAAATGAAAATAATTAGATAATTATTCGAAATTCAAAATTCCTCTTGTATTTATTAAAGGATCCGAATTATCATTCCACGAGGAAAATCAGAATATACATAATTCCATCATTTTGTGGAGTATTACACAAAATATTATCATATATGTGTGGCACAAACTTTTTTAATTTTATACACCCATTTTTTATGGAGAAATTAGAGGAAATCCCTCATGTACACCATTATAAGAGGGTAGTGTTGTACTCTTACCAACTAATACCCCTCTTATGAAGATCTATCATTGAGTAGTATTGAATGTATTTGTGTTTTATTTTGTATATGAGTAATACGTGATTTAGTGTGATTAGGTTTTTTATATTTCATTCATTTGTTTTCTTGTATACTTCTTAAGTTGGTGTTCTTTTATTTAGTTTGTATAGTATTTTTAGTACTTTGATTTTTTTGTATTTGATGGTGTAGGTTTTTATGGGTTGTATTTGCCCAAATTATTCTTCTTGTTAACTAATAATAGCTATAATAACTGAAATCATGTATTATATTATGTTAGTTATTAATAATAAATTTCATTCAAATCGAATAAAGCGTTAAATTTTTATAAACAAATGAAATAATTTCGTTTGAAATTTTGAAGGCTAATTCCGACTTAACCGTAAATTTTTGGATATAGATAAGTTGTGTTAAATCATCATATTTTGACCTCAGAAATCTATGGTCTAGCTATTTCCCCACATTAACGGGATACCCTGTATATAAAAACAATTTACAAAAACATACGAACATTTTGTACGAAAGAAGCACAGGCACCAAAGTTTTGGAAAGTCAACAATCTTCATCCACATCTGAAAGGTTCGTTATATTGTCCTTAACATGCTTCTTGTTAATATGGAATTTAAGGAAGTTGATCTCAGCAGCGGGATCTTTGTCGAGCTTTTCGTAAAATGCTACTACTAGTCTCTCGAATGTACTCCAGCACACTCGGTGTGGAGGTCTTGAGGGCCTATTTACAGAAACTATTTACAGGAGCTGTATAGGTGATCTGTGCCCTAATGATCACATTATAAAAATTAATCCTGATTTTTGATTTATATTTATGATTTATAGTTTATCAAAAGTCATAGCTCTGACAGTGATGCTTTTACATGATAGACTCTCCGTAAAGTTGATGACTCTTGTTGTGCGCTTGCTGAACTAGACGAAAATACTGTTGTTGGCATTCATAGTGAAATACGCAGCCACTTCCTAGAAGGAGTCTTTCTGAACCGAATAGCATTAGTATCATCTGAGTATTGTGCGGAGACAGATTGGGTATGTCGCTGCTGTAGACAGGGCAGAGCCCTGTGGATGACTGCTAAAATCATAGGCTCGGTGGAGAACGTAGTGTTTCCCTTTGAATTATAGAAATTCTTTTTACGAAAAAAATTCTACAGGATTCGGATTCAGGTTACTTAAGACCTAACATTTTATAGGTAAACTCTGTAAAACGCCTTTGAGACGTCGAAGAAAACTGGCGGCAGTGTCCTTTTGATAGCAAAGCATTCATGGATGTAATCGGTTACCTATTACCTTCAAACATGATGGATGAAGCGTCTAAACCAAAAACCGACATAGGAGTTGGAAACAATATTGTAGTGAAAAACGCACGGGCGGATTTTTTCAAAAAGGTTGCCTGAAACATTAAGCAAGCTAATTGGGCTGTAGTTTTAGAAAAATGTTGCACAATTTTCTGCTGTAAGGATACTAACCACTGCCGCCAACTACCAAGAAATGTACTGTTAGGTTTTGTAACTTAAACACAAACTTTCAGAGAGAATTTGCTTATATTTATCGCTACAAATGTTTAGCTACGCTGTGGCTTCTTCAGGCGAAGAATTGTAGCAATGAATAAGTTACAAATTGTAAAAATTAATAAGTTACAAAACCTAACGGTGCATTTTTTTGGTAGTTGGCGGCAGTGGTTAGCATCCTTACAGCAGGAATTTATCCAACTCTCAACAATTAACTACCATTTAATAAAGTACTGACACAGTCTATGGTTTCAAAAAGTAGATGAGAAATGATTATTAGAATTTACAGTTATGACATATACTAGGTTGAGGGTGTGCAATGAGACATATTGAGAGGGGGTGTTTTGTCGGGATTGGCTGACTCGATCGGGCGTTCTCTGATACGTCCGCACCACTACCATCTTTTATTGTAACAAATTCCAATATTATTACGACGCAAATATCCTCTAGGATTTAGCTGACTCATCACATCCAGCCCATTACAAGAAACAGCCTCATTAATCCAGTAATTAACAGTCGATACAATCAAAGTATTCCAATCTGATAGCAATATTTGCTATATTAATCAGAGCGATTCCACTCTCGTGACCAAGGTTTTTCACCATTACGGTGGAAATATCGTTATAAGAAGTATTGCAATGTTTGAGCTTTTTGATCAGCCTATCGAGCTCTACTAGAGTGGCTACCTCGCAGCATCACCAGCTGTTGTGGTTCAAATGTAATTTCTGAGGGATCTTTTTAACGTCAGTAATGGAGTCATCGTTGTCGCTTAGGTTTATCGCTATTAAGAAAAGATAGTCCTCTAGTCCCTACTAGAATGTTGTATCTTGAGCGTTAAAAAAATTTATACACAGATTGTGGATGCTTATTTATCGACTTAAATCAACGCTACGATCTCTCATTGCGCAGGATGTATAATTGATTACTCACAAGGTAAACGAATTGTTAAGATTCCGTAGGGAAGATTGGATCTCGAGCTTTTTGTCTTTTTCTCCCGGATTAGAGATTTGAGTTCAGGAGGAGATCCTGCAAACCGTGGACTATTTAAGAGCTGTTAGCATAGCCGTGGAGACCTTAGAGACAGCTACTTCTAATAAATCAATCATTGAATTGATGACTGAGAAAAATGATAGAATTTTCAACCTTCAACTTGTATTTAGAGAAGACGGTTTGTGTAACCTCTGACTGATCTAACAGTTTTGATTATTGAGTTCGTTGGGGGTAAAATCTCATAGTCCGAATTAACGGACAGCCATATCTAAGATATCGGGCCGGAAACTAAAAATAGTGTGAAGAAAATTGGGTTTTCTGATGTTCAAGTTACATTATGATTGGTCACTCTACTGATTCGCATAGGGCTTATAGAATTAAAGTCGCCGTGTGACTTTGTAAAACAATAATAAAAGTTGATAATATGTTTATTTAAATGCCGTGAGCGTAAAACTAATAAAAATTCAATGCGGTACGAAAACAACTAAATTAAATCCAGAAATTCGTTACTCCCTAAGCATAGGCCACTAGTATCTATTTACCTAACTATATCACACGAAATTCAATTTTCTTTAATTTTTTTCTTTAAAATAACAGATATAAATTGTGAGGAATTACTAAATAACGGTCGCATAAACATCATCATGTTGTTTGTTTAGATAATTGATTAAATATGTCTGTTTTGTTTCAGGTGAGTCACATTCTCAAAATTTATCATAATTGAAAAGGTAAGTTTTTATTTACTAAGAGATTAAATAAATAAATAGACGGAAAGACTTTTTAAATGTATAAAAAGTAATAATAATACTAATTTATATGAGAAGGCACAGAACGTACGGAAGCAAAAGTATTGCTTGGGAATAAATTTTGTTTTTCTGTTGTTTTGGTGCAAGGAGAGGAAATCCATCATGGAGTAATCCACCCTTATAGTAGGGTAGTGTCGGACTCTTACCGAATAGAACCTTTCCTCGGAGAAACGATTGTGGAAAGACTTGGGCTTATCAGGTCAGAGCATCATATTGCGAGAGATTCGAGAAACAAAACCAACCGTCTAGTATAAAGACTTCGGAATTAAGAGCGACAGGAACAACTTAGTAGCATGGTCTCTGGTGAGAAGAAGTTGGCGTGCCGTGAGAACGACACAAGAGGCCATTTCGCGAGAGAGGCATTATGAACGTGTTGTGAGAACAACACGATTCCACGAAATCACACTGAGCGAGTTGGAACCGTAATGAGAGTCTAGGGCACCACCAAAGCTGAGAAATGATGAATGTGCCTAGTGAATAGCATGTGTCGACGAAATCACATTACCCCGATTAGAATCTTGGGCGCCACCAAAGCTGAGAAATGATCAAAGTGCATATGCGGTGTGAACAGCATAACCCATCGTGATCACACTGTGCAAGTTGGGGCTCCAAATCTAGGAGGCCAACAATTCTGAGAAATGATCAATGTATTGAGAGAACAGCATGAGTCGATGAGATCACACTGAGTAAGCTGGAAACCGCGGTCAGAATCTAGGGTGCCACCAAAGCTGAGAGATGATCAATGTGCCGTGAGTTGACGAGTTTACACTGAGCAAGTTGGAAAGCCCGATCAAAATCTAGGGCTCCAACAATAATGAGAGATGATCGATCTGCAACGACAACATAAGTCAAAAACATTAACTGAGTTATATAAACTTTGAATCGGTGCCGTGTAAACGGCAAAAGGTAAAGTGAGAGCTTTTTTCAGGGTTTTTAACTACCCCCAGTGTTTTAAATGATTTCTGCATAGAATGGGTAGTGCCTTACTCTATTTTTTTTTCTACTGTGAAAATGTATTTTGAAGCTCAGGTTGTGTATGTGAAAGAGAACTTCATCATTTTGCCAATATATCCTTGAAGTCTATATAAATGGTAATAAATAAAACTCATCCGTTTGCCATAAGGAATCTTTTAAAATAGAAGTTATATTATAACCCAAAATATAGTTAGGGCCATTCCTCTAGCCTCCGTTAAGGCTTTGAGTTTGTATGTTGATAACATAATCAATGATAACCTTATCTTCGTTTTTTTAAATCAAATACAATAACGCTCTTCCGTCGACACACCAATTTGTTTATCTTAGCCAGAGAAAGACGTTAAATTTTAATGGAATATTAACAGAAGTCTAGATTCTTTGGTACAGGACTTAGCCAGAAGCAATGGGGTAGGTATTTGCTTTGGAAAGAGCAAATGTCAAAAATGCTCTTATGGATCATATTAAACAGTTGCCATAAAGGCTTAATAAAGACGAGAACTGACATCATACCAAAATTACTTAACGTAGGATTAATTGACCATGTTCATCCTGTCTAAAATTATGAATTTGACAGAAGTGATAAAAAGGGAATTGTACATCATTATAATCGTGGATCATTAGGGTATTAGGCTAGAGACTATCATCAACCAACTCAAGGAAGTACTTCAAGAATTTTATTGACATAATAATAATCATAAATAAAACACTTTGTAACTTTGTTTGTATAACACTATTTATTTTCTGTTTACTATAGTTTCGGCATCTCAACGTGCCATTATCAAAACATACGATGATAATAATGTTTTGATAATGGCACGTTGAGATGCCGAAACTATAGTAAACAGAAAATAAATAGTGTTATACAAACAAAGTTACAAAGTGTTTTATTTATACTCAAACATGTATAACGAAGTAGAAGCCGCAAAAATCAATAATATAATAATAATCGCTTATATCTAAGTAGGTTTTATAAGATGACCTGTCATAAGAGGAATGGTCTTTGAAGACGGCACATAGAAAAATACACAAATGGTCTTCTCCGAGACAATCAGCAATGATCTGCTGTCAATTAACCTTTGTACTAAGTAACAAGGAGTTTGGCAATTGTTTAAGGTAGAAATTATACGGATTATAGTTCACGGACGTAACCAACAATCGAATGGTGGATGTATTAAGATGAACAAATACATAAATTCTCCACATTATCACAATAGAATTTATATAATTTAAAAAAGTAAGTCATGAAGACACACTTATTTACAACAAACTTAACACAACTGAACGAAAAGAGTACAAACATCTTTTTCTGTGTTGCGTAATATTATCATGAGAACAATTTCTAGTAAAATGATTGTGGAATGTTATTTTATAATGATACTTGCACGGTTTATCCAAACTGGAAGGTGAAACCACCGGGGAAACTGCCGCTGCCAAAATTGAACCCCTGCGGTCCGTGATTTCCGCCTGTGGAGAAGAACGTTTGGAACATATGGAGTGGATCAATATCAGCATGCATTCCTGAGGTGTCATAATCGTATATGTCCTGACCACTATCGTAACGCGCTTTTTTCTTTTGATCAGAAAGTACACTATAAGCTTCTCCGAGTTCTTTGAATTTCTTTTTCTCCTCTTTTTTCTCGGCATCTGTGGAATTGGCGTGCCTATCTGGATGGTGGAGTAACGCGCTCTTACGGTAAGCCTTCTTTATTTCATCCTCTGATGCGTGACTTTCAACCCCAAGGATTTTGTAGTAGGTCTTTCTCTTAGATTTCTTCAATGCTAACTTTGCATCCTGTAATAGCCTCTTATGTTCTCTGTTTCTATCCATCTTAACTCTCTGCTCATAATCTTTGACGGCATCTTCGTATACTCCAAGATTCATGTAAAACTTTCCCTTCGGAGCAAAGCCTTTAAGTACTTTGGATACAACTTCAACGCCGAGGTGCAATCGGCAACTGCTTCAACATTTTTGCCCAACTTGGCAAGTACCAATGCCCTGTCGTAATATAACTTAGCGTTTGTCTTTTTATTCAACGGATCTATCTCCAACGCCTAAAGACAAAGCATAGGTACCTGTTAACAGCAACAAATATAAAAATAATAATGTAAACGTTAATGCAACGCTAGGACAATAGATTGCACTTTTATAGTGATATCATGTAAAATGCTTATTTTTTTTAAGAATTCTATTATATCTTAAAATCTTTGAATATATCAAATGAGAAAAATTAAATCCATGCTTCTGTAACTATAAATTCAAAATCTCTATAATCAATGAAGTCATTTTAATAAAATAATGATAACAATTAATATTTCAACTTCACCTGGTTATAACAAGTAACAATTTTTTTATTATATATTATTCATGTATCTATTATGTCTATAAGCATTTTGTACATAACCTATATGATTTATTCGTTTATTATACATTAAAATTAATTGTTATAGCAAATTAAGGGCCCAAACCATCTCAGTTAATAATCATTATGATTAATTGCACCTCATATTTCGTGTGACGTATTTTAGCAGGGCGTTTTTTATGAATAATTATGTTATATAACAGGTGTGAATGAGTGTGATATAGCGACCTACACATTAATACACAAAATGCCCTATTTGCCGTAATATTGTTATGATTAATGTTGTGAAAATTGGAATGACAAAATGTTTTATAGCATGGACGCAGTGATAGAATCGTTTAGATTCGTTGGTAATTAATCATATTTTTTCGTGGGTACGAGACTATTTTATAATATGATATAAATGTTCTAACTTTATTTATCAACTCGGAGATTATAAATGAGTGTAACAATTTAAAAATCTTTCAGTGTGTTTCCGGATTTTGTCATCTTTTTTTAAAGGTTTGAATACTATGGTGATGTACAGATAAAATAAAATTACTCTTATTCTTTATAAAACAACGACTTATTTTTAGTAGTTATAATTCGAATAAGATCTGACCATTATCAAACCAGAAGTAAACTCTCCCAGCATCAAACAATTTATAGTGACTTATTTCAATACAAATTGCATATCAGTATTAATTATGATTATTGTTTTTTTTTAGGCTAATTGTAATCAATAAAAACAATTTTATATTCGTAGTAAACCAAAAAAAAACATATCAAATATAAACTCAGTTCATTGCTGTCTTTCCTCAAGAATCTTTTAATCTGATCTATAGATAATTTATTTAATCAAACCTTCTATTTATAATTTTAAGAATCTATTGCATAACTTATGTTAGAATAAAATATATAATAAATATATATTACCTGAAAAATATGATATTTCATAATACAAAACCATTAAAATGTAAATTTTTGTATGTAAGCAACCAAAATATAAACCGCTGTACTAGTTCCCATGACAAATATGACATCAACAAATTTGTAATACATATTACCTACATTCGTATAAAGATTATGTAAGTTAGAGATTCGTAATATTCTTTAAAGATCGCATCAGCAATTCCACGTTCCCGAATTTGTAAGCGGATCGAGTTCCACATTGTAGCAATAAATAAGGATCGATGTGGGCTCGGACCTAAAGCAATTTAAAGCAGCAGAAAGTCAACTTTACATCTGATATTGTTTATTTTCGAAAAATGCTCGATCCGGAGACGTCCGCATTTGCGTCTCGAATCAGAACAAATTATGATTAATACGAGATAAATCGGGGAAAAACGAACCCGTGCACCATTCTTAGTTGGAATTAGAAACCCTAAACGTCAATCTAGTGTCTTATTATCACATCAACCGTTCCGGGCAAAAGTGTGGGACGAGGAGAAGAGGGAAAAATTGCGTGGGATTGGATGGAGTGAATTGTTAGCACAGGAATTGATCATAAATCATGGGAAAACACATTTTCAATGCGAGTGGAATTGCACTGAAAGCGAGTGAATAAATCAATACTCGAATTTATCTCTCTCTGACTTTACTCGCCCCGTGTAGTTACGAATTTCAGGATTTTAAATCCGCCACCAGTTATATATTTCCGGTCATAACGCTAAGCTGTGTGTTTGCTCAATTTAAACAGTTCGTATTAATTTCGGCCGGCATTCAACAGTTCCCATGTGAACTCAATGACGAAGGTTTGAACTACACTTAATCACTTAATCCACGGTAATTGTTACGTAAAAAATGTTATTATTCAATATTTATAAAAAGTAGAAACTTTTTATCTGTTACATATGAAAACTCATATTTTTAAATCAATTTTTTGAAGAATATCATCTCAAAATATTATAAAAATTTAATAAAGGGAGAAGACCAACGCAAGGAACTTTGCAACAGTAAGTTATTAAGTCAAGATATATGCTTAAGATAGAGAAGATGATGTTCAGCTACCTCGAATGAAGCCGGTAGATAATTAAGTAATATATGAACGCCATTAGATGTAGAACAAATTATGAGTCGAAACCACAACAGATTCTTGAGTCAGAAAATCGTGGTTATTATACAACGTAAAAAACTTCTTGTTTACCTTTTAGAAAGAACACAGTTTAAAGACAGAGCAATTAAAATAATTTATTTAAGAAAACTACATAATATGCTTGAGCTACAAGACCGTAGTATTGTGAATGAAGCCTGAAGACTTTTGAATGAATATAACAATGAGCTTAAGCCCTTGAAAAACAAATATTAAAGTAAAAACCAAGAACGATTTAAGAATAAAAACACAACAGATATTTAAGCTAGGAGAATTTGGTAACTAAAAATATTAAGACAGCCTTAAGGTTTTTGATCGAACATGGATAAATATTATGCTTTTATTTCAAAAGCCAAACCATAAACCAAGCCAATATTTGAGAAGAACATAGTGTTTCATAGAAATTAAGGTAGCCTGAAGGATTTTAAATGCATATGGAAGAAAAACTTGACCTATTTAAGAATATATATTAAAGTAAAAAAAAATAAGACCCGATTATGAATTGAAACATATCAGATGCTTAAGCTAGGAAAATTTGATAATCAAAAATATTAAAGCAGCCTGAGGAAAATATTAAGAGAAATGAGGCTATTAAGAAAATGAGAGAGACATAGAAAAAGAACACAATATAAAAGCATCATGTATCCGCCTGGTCAATTCAAGATACTTTTAGATACTCGAACCATTTCTGCGTGTTGTGTTTTTTTCGAACGTGCATTTATTTTTCGATGATATCTGAAGTGGTGACCTCAACAGACCGCCCAGGCCGAGAATCGTCTTCAATTGATTCCATGCATTGCTTTAAGAGGTTGGGCCATTTATGTACTATATTTTTTTCCTGGACAAGAGTCCCCGTAAATAGATAAAATATCTTTCAATATGCTTTGAACACTTCTTCCTTGCTTGGTAACGGCACGGAACTTTACTTCCCCCATGCTTCAAAGACTACTGATCTTGTTATGATATAATAAAGATTAGTCATACATTAGAACTTGCGTTAGCGCCCCCACCACCCTTCACCCCGCCATTTCACGAACCTAGAAACGCACCTTTATATTTGAAATTTGAGCTACAAAAAATGAATGCACAGGATTTGGATACCTTTAAGATAAGATAACTTTAATATATGTTAAGATACTACTTCCTAATGTCTTATAAGATCTTAACGTTATCATTTAAGATCGATTAGGTTAACATAGAGTACTAATGAGGTGTGTTAGCCTCTCTTGAACTGCGACCTAAAAGATCTATTATTCTATAAAGATCTATTGTTCTAAGATCTAAGATCTAGATCAATTAACGGGCATTAAATATTATTTAGAGGCATCCAACGATCATTCAAGTCATTCAACGATCATTAAAATGTTTTCAACGTTTATAATTGGTTCATTATTAAGCGATAATTTAAGGTTATTTTAAGCCACCTGACGATCATTCCAAAATATTAACGGTCATTGAAGAATATCCAATGAATGATCATTGAAGATAATCTATCATTAAGGGTCAAAATCACGTGAGGTCAGATAATTTAAGAACCATTCTAGGAAATACAATAGTCAATAACATTTTAGTTAATTCCTAATACTTTTAAAAGTATTTTCATATGAAGTTTCTTACTTACACTTCGTTATTTTCTTGTAATGGTTGAAAGCTAACTAAAAATTCGCGTCAATATTTGTTTGTAATTGATATCAACTAATTTTACTTTATTAATTTACCTGATTCAAAATGTATCACAAAGTAGCATCATTAAATATCAATCATATTATTTTTAGTATCATAAACATCATAAATATATCATCCAAGGTCATTTAATAGTCACTTAATGCCATTGGATGATAATTCAAAATATTTAAAGATAATTCGATGGTCATCTTGAATTATTTTACTGAGAACCATTCATGCCGATCCAATGTTCATTTAAAGTTTTTTAAGATCCTCCAACCATTATTCAAGGTTATTTGAATTCATTCAACGATCATTCAAGTAACCCAATGACCATTTATAGCCATTAGATGTCATCAGGTGCTCCTTTAAAGTCATCCAGCGGTTATTGAAAACTATATTTAATTCATCAGATAATTGAAAATATCAGAAGTTATTAAAATTACTTTTTTACGCCAGAGTGCTGTAATCATCCTTTAGTATAATTTAGTATTTGAAAAATCATTCAAGACCATGTGACCCCTATTTAAACAATAATTTTGGATCTCGTAAGGCCATCCGTCGGTCAGTCAATCGAAGTCATTTAATTTAATTCTTATATCTTTCATACTACATCTGAAATTTGTAACTTTTTAGTTATACAACAGTCATTTATAAAGGTATTGAAGATCATCGAACGATAATTTAATATCATCCAAGAATTATTGAATGTCATTTGAGGTCATCGACGATCACTTAACAGTCAATCATGTTTAACGAGAATCATTTAAAAATGATTCCAGCAACTTTAGGTAATCCAATAATTCTTTAAGGTCACCCAGTGGCTATTTAAGCCTATTTAGAATTATCCAAGATAACAATATGCAATTATTTTCAATTCTGGATAAGTTGCTGAAATTATTTTTTTAAACATTACACAACACAAAATTATTATTTTAGGACATACAATGATCAATAGTTTAAGATTTAATGATACTTGATAGTCAGTAAACTCCAAAGTTTATTCAACGATCGTTTGGGGTCATTAAAGATCATTGAAAAGAAATAAAATAGATAGAAAATAATAATAAGCTACAAAAATTTATAAATTAAAACACTTTAACTTTGTTTGTATAACACTGTTAAAGTGTTTTAATTAGTGTTCAACATGTATAACGAAGTAGATGCCTTAAAAATAAATAAAAATTTATAAATTTTATTTTTGAAATTTTAATTTTAATTTTTAATATCTGGTATTCACTTGCAAAAAATATAATGCCAATAAAGGGAAAATATGTGTAGATAGAGATAAAACAAGAATAATAAATAGAGGGTAGAAAACAAAGCAAGAAAAAGACATTGATATCGATATAAAAATCCTAAACAAAAAAAAGATAAATAGGTATATCGTAGGGAAGCAAGAATGATCGAAATAGAGAAAACAAAGAGAATAGTTAGAAACAAAGCTAATTATATAAAGAAAATAAACCTAAAAAAGGGATAAATATGTTTAGGTAAGGGCAAAATATTTTAGATGCTTAACATACAGAAACGATGGTATTACTATCAAAACACCAGTCAAAATATATAAGATGATTTGTCGCCCATTATTGGACTATGGTTGTGCCCTCTATCCCAATCCCAACAATCTAACCTCCCACAATATCGAAGTTAGCGAGCGAGCATCCTTCCGTACCCTAACAAAACTCCGTCATCCTCTTAATCCCTTACACAATCCTTCTAACCAGCTCCTCTATGATACCACTTTAGTTATCCCCATCCTAGAACGTCTTCGATTCCTATCAGAAAAATTCTCCAAAAATCCTTTCAACTTTCACATATTATCCTTATATTGTATTCCTAGAAATCCTAGTGTAAACCCCAAATTTAAAAATCCTAATTCAACCATATTTGATTTCATCTCATCGTTTCATCCACCTACGCATTAACGACTGACGCCATATGACCGGACAAAACAAGGCAGAAAGACCTCTGGTCGATAGCCGTTTGACGAACTAACTCACTAACACATCATCCATTATTCATTTTTTAAATGTAAATATGTATAGTTTGTCAATAAAATGTGTATTATGTTTAGGTAAAAAGAAAAAATTAAACAAAAATTAGTTTCTAACTACGGAGATTTAGAAATACCAAAAAGAATTACAAAGTTTATTTTGTATATTAACAGTTACTAAGTAAGGTCATATAAGGTCAAAACTTTGAGTCTTTATTAAAAAAAAAGAATTTTAGAGATTCCACACTAGACTTTATTATATATAATTAATAGTAGTGAGTTAAATAAAACTTTGAAAATCAACCACTTATTATTAATTAGGTATAATATGCATTTTCAAATAAATACCTCGCCAATTGGACTTTATTCTATATTATAAGCTGCAATTTTTTAAAGAATGTTTTTGATTGTACAGATATTTTGTAGTTTGTTTCTTCTAATTTTCAAATTTTGATTACTCTATTAGTTTTACATATTTTGCCACAAAGTGGCTAATTTACAAGAGATTCCACACTAGACTTTATTATATATAATTAATAGTAGTGAGTTAAATAAAACTTTGAAAATCAACCACTTATTATTAATTAGGTATAATATGCATTTTCAAATAAATACCTCGCCAATTGGACTTTATTCTATATTATAAGCTGCAATTTTTTAAAGAATGTTTTTGATTGTACAGATATTTTGTAGTTTGTTTCTTCTAATTTTCAAATTTTGATTACTCTATTAGTTTTACATATTTTGCCACAAAGTGGCTAATTTACAAGAGATTCCACACTAGACTTTATTATATATAATTAATAGTAGTGAGTTAAATAAAACTTTGAAAATCAACCACTTATTATTAATTAGGTATAATATGCATTTTCAAATAAATACCTCGCCAATTGGACTTTATTCTATATTATAAGCTGCAATTTTTTAAAGAATGTTTTTGATTGTACAGATATTTTGTAGTTTGTTTCTTCTAATTTTCAAATTTTGATTACTCTATTAGTTTTACATATTTTGCCACAAAGTGGCTAATTTACAAAATTTATTTATAGAGCAATATTTTTTCCAAATGAAGCAGCTACAATAAATGATTCTGTAATTTATGTTTTAAAGCTTAAGACAGAAAGAAGAAATTCTTCAAAATTAAAATCGTGACCATTCTTTGGAATTTGGAAAAATTTTAAGCATTGTCACATAATAAAAGCAAATATAAATTACGTCTTGCTTAGTTAATAAAAAATGTCTGCTCAACACTTACCATGAACAGTAGGTATGTATCAATAAATCAATTATGTAATCGGTTCTTATTAAAGAAAAAAATAGAAATGTCAGTCATATTCTATTTAGGAACTGAAATAAATACTTTGTGCAAACATTATTTTCTATATTACAAAATAGAGGTAGATGGATACAAAGACCTTTGCTCGATAGCTCAGAGAGAACAAGCACATTAATTTATATGCTAAATACTGTCGCAGAACTTTCTCTTTTAGTTAACTAATAAGCGGATATGATTATGTTTCATGTATACATTATGATTATTATATGGATTGTAATTAATTGTAAATGTTGTCTTTTCTTTTGTATTTGTGTTTTTATTTCTAATTCTAGTCGATAAATTACTAAATAATATCTTCTTTGTACCCACCAAATTCATCTCTTTTCCTTGATTTTAATCTCACTATATTTTTATATTTTTCTTTCTTTTATCTCTATCTTTTTTCTAGATCTATCTTATACAAACAAATAAAGAAAAATCAACACTCTCATTTACAGACATACAGGAAGGACAAATAAGGAAACCTGGATAAAAGAAGCAAAAGGAAATGAATCACCTTTACCCTTTTCCCTACTTTCCCATATTCACACCTTTCTCATTTTTGTGGAGTTATTTCATAAAATTTTAAATAAATTTGTACAACACGTGTAGAAATGTTACGATTTTCCGCACGAGAGTAGGATGTTGGTGTACGAGCGAACGAAGCGAGCTAGTGTATCAAGTTCCTACTCGAGTGCGGAAAAGCGTATTTCCCACGTGTTGTACACACTATTTTTTTCACACACTGCGTATTACAGCAATTATAAATGCTATATCATTTTTGATACTGACATATAAAACTTAGGTTATAATTACGATAGTACGTGTGTGTATATATTACTACATGTATGTAACTGACACTGACATTGATTAATAGTAAATAAAAGTAGTGCGGAAAAGTGTACCCATGCGGAAAAGTGTTGCTATTCTACATAATTCTACTTTTCTCAACGATTTTGGATGCGGAAATGTAAGGTATTTCTATTCAGTATGTGAAAATAACTATTTCTTGATATATTCTTTGCAGAAAAATCGTATCCTTTTGATTTTTCATGTTGCAAATATATCAAGAAAATCGAAAATTTACAATGAAACCATTTTTAGTAAAAGAGCAGTAAACATTTAACCATATTAAAAAATGATGATGTGGCCATCATAGTACTTTCCCTATATTTTACTCGAAAACTATGCGGTTTATGCAAAACGGTTATCCTTAATAATTTATTCAATTTTGAATTCTCTACAATTATTTGTTATATAACTTTCATGTTGCTTCAATAGTTTATTAGCAATTGGCAAAAAATGTCAAAAATTTCAATTTTTTTTTTTTCTCAAAAGTTAAGAATTTTATGAAAAATATATTTAAACAAAATTTGTTCAGTTTCTCATTCATTCTCTTTAACTTTTGTTTGAAAAGTTTTGTAATATTTTTCATATTAAAAAAATATCGGAAAAAAACAAAAAACGCCTCGAGTAAACACCCATTTCTGGTTTATGAATGTTTACCAAAAGCTTTTCAGTTCCAGTTTTTAACGATAAAACCTTACGTTTAAAGTTTCATCTCAATCGGATCAGTCGTTTTTGAGATACAGCACCCACGGACAGACAGACAGACAGGCAGACACACATACACACAGACACATTTTTTTTCCAGAAATTAGTTTAATGGACTCAGGGGACCCCAAAACGAATATTTCCGCAAAAATTTTTTTACAAAAAAATCACGATCACAACACTTCCCCTATATATACTCCGTATATAGGGAAAGTAAAAAATTAAATTTTTATGTCTAAGTTATTGTATTCTATCATACACATATAAAACTTGTTTTCTCTCTGTTTGCCGTTTCTTGCATCACATACTATTTTAACAATAATTTGAAATTAATGATAATAATAATGTTTATTAATAAAAGAAAAAAGTATTTTTTATTATTTAATTTAGAAAGTGATATTAAAATTAGTATTTGAAATAGCAAAGAGTGTTAATTAAAAATCATCGTAAGTTCAAAGATTAAAGAGAAATTAATTAATTACTTGATAATAATTTTTCAAGGCAAAAAAATAATTTCTATGATCAAAAATGTACAAAATATTTTCAACAAAATTTTCTCCTATCCAAATTAATTGATCTACTTTTTTAGGTACATATGTTTTACTTTCTATAAGCACTTAGCTTAGAGATTCTTAAAAATGTTTAGATTAGTTACTTGAATATATTTTCCCTGATCAAATGATCACTCACTTAAGGTCGCTAGGTGCATTGGGCGAAATTTTTCTTATTGTTGCAAGAGTTAGACAAAGGCCTAGGACTGGTTCAAAATTTTATCCGAATTGTTGCTATACCATTAAAGGAGGCCTTCTTAAAGGAGATAAATATACCCGATTTAAGAGAGCTCACTTGAAATGTGTGGAGTACAAAACTGTACTGACATTATTAATGAAACCAAAAATTGAAAAGTAAAGCAAGAAAGAGTCTTAGAATTCTTTTTGGGATTCTAATAGTTCTGAAATTTTGTTTACACCAGTTTTTTCAAGGTAACTTCTGTAGCTCTTTACAATAAGTCCAGTCAGTCGTGCCTTTACGAAGTTATTTTAATGGATGAGGCATTTAGGCTTTGAAAATCCATTTTTAATATTAAGATAACGACAACAACTGAATATCAAATTTGTTTTATTCTAAACACTACATATGTTTCACTATACTGTGGCGTTTTTTATGTGAAGAAAATATACAGATAAAACACCACCACATAGTATATAAGAAGTAATGCGTATTTTATCTGTATATTTTCTTCATCCGAAGAAGCCAGTGTAGCGAAATATATATTTTAAAATAATTTAAATAACTTAAAATAAAACCAATTGGAAAATCAAACCTTGTCGTTATCTTAATGTTCCTTCATTTTAGATGATGAGATGTGTCGTTTGTAGTTGCAATGCAAAACTATTAGTCTCTGAGTGAATGCTGAATTACTGGTTTTTAACTTATTGTTGTTGTTCCAGTTAACTTTCCTAAAGAAAAAAACATTAAATGTCTAAGAAAATTCTACCAAAGTGTCTTTATAACTTTTTTTGATAATTATTTATAGGTTATAAAATATCTCCATGTGATCTGGTCAGATCATACTTATGCTTCTACCGATAAAGGTAATATACTTACATTAACTTGCGACTATTAAGTTACAACTTAAATTAAGTATTGAATTGATATATAGATTTGAGTAAAGCTTAGCTCCTCTTATTAGTGTTGGTACTTCCCAATACTATTGGGTTAAGTCTTAAGTCATTTCGGTTCCGACCAATATTTGTCCATACTTGTATTTTTAACCAACTATCATCTGTCCAGCCATCTAACCTAAATACCATTTGGCAAGAAAGACTTCAATTATCATTTAAGAAAACAAGTAAGTGAATCAATTCAGTAGTCATGGTAAAGCAGTGGTCATAAGATAGAAAAGCAAATTGAGGAATATTACAATATTTTACTGCTATACGTCAGAAAAGAATAAAATGCAATGCAAGTCCATAAAAAGTTATATATTTTGCTTAACAAAACGCCAGTGCCAGAATTAGTTTTCCAACTTCTGTTTCAATAATTTCAATGTCAAAGTTGCGCCATTTTAGGAATGGCCAGTTAAACACGACATCGATAAAATTAAGGCATTAATAGAAGCAAATAAAAGAGGTCACATAAATATTAAACATTTGTCAAACGATCCAGGAAAGATATTTTCCAAGCTGAAATATGTTTGTGAACTTAATATTTCATTTAAAAAAAACACATAAATGCATGGGAAAAACGCTTGAAAAACAATGCAACGTCGTGCGAAAACGAACTGCAACGACTTCAAAACCAAATATCCTTCAAAAGAAGGTTATGCTCTAAGTTTGACAAAGGTATGTATTTTGAGCTGCTACCACAAAACCAACCCATCAACACAGCTATGAATTACTCATATAGTCAATTTGACAAATTGAAGGAACCCATCAAGGAAAAACGGACAGAATTGGCTAATTACAAAGGGTGTCCATCATGAACACCACACATAAGATTAATGAGTCATCAGAAATCACTGGAGCTTTGATGAGATTTGATGGACCATCCATATTACTCACCAGACCTTATACCGCCTAACTACTATTTGATTGGATTGCATTGTTATTATTGACGGTGAATATTCGCTTTTAAATTTTGGTAATAATATTTTGTAATCAAAGTGTCCTTTAAATCCATATGGTAGAGTAATTAAATAGTTTCCAAATATTGATTTTCGTTGTTTTGTTTTAGATGGACATTGAATTTCGATGGTTTCCTGGTTTGTGGCAATTAAAATCCATGTGTTGTTATTTTCAATTCTTATAATTTGGTTTCCAAAATTAGAAATCTTTCCAGGTGAACACGTTCTATGGGTGGCATATGTGATGAGTTGAACAGGACATGTTTTTTGTTTTATGTTCTTGAAAACTTTTGCTTCGCACAAATATTCTAGGTTTTGTTGATAAATACATATTTCGTCTTGTTCAATAATAAATGTCTTTTCGTTAATTAAAATAAATTTTGAGTTTGGAATTTTTATTTCGTTGTTTTCTTTTGGTATTGGGTAAAGTTGGTAATATTCATATTTACTTTTTTGACGAGTGGTATTTTTATTATAAAGTAAATTACAGTTTCTTTTTGATAAGTGGTAATTTTTATTATTTCTTCGTATTTAGGAATGTTTTCTAACGTCGGTTCGAGTAGGAGTAAAGTATCTTCTAATTTTTGTTGTATGCTAATTAATTCGTTTTGTAGTTCAGTGGGCTTAATTATGCTGGGGTGCATTTCCATGTGTTTTGCAAATGTTTGTGCTGTTATTATTTGATCCAAATAATCGTTAATTTCATTGATAGATTCGATAAGCGCTAATTGTGTATTTGTGGATATTTTCGTCCAGACACACTTTGATATTTTTTTGTATTGATGCTTTTAATATTTTTATGTATTCGAAAATTATGTTATGGTTTTTTATTAATGTGGAAATTGTTGTATTTGTTTGGTCAATTAATTCCTTGGTAATTAATATTTGATTTTTTATATCTCCTTTTAGCATTTCTTCGTTTTTAAATAAATTGTTAAAATTAGTTTCATATCTTTTTCCGTCTTCGGCATCTAAAGTTCCTGTGATTGTTTTTTCGATAGTTCCGATAAAGTTAAAAATTCCTCTTTTATTTCTGTGTGATGGTAGTATTTTTTTAATTAAATTATTTGTGCGTTTTGTCTCCTGTTTTAGCATGGTTAATAGTCTTCAAATTCTTTTCTATGTTCTTTGGTTTTACTTAATGTTTCAATGATTGGTGTAATATCAATTGAGTCGATTAATTCCCATTCACATATTATGTTGCTCGCTGTTCCCATTCGGAATGCTATTAATCCTGGGTGATTGGGTATTTGCTGAATTGTTTCCGAATTCGTCCTCCATCTGAAATGATGATTTTAAATTACTTAGATGGACTTTTTTATGTTGATTTGTCTTTATTTGAATCTCTGCAACATTGTTCGGGTGGATGGAAATTAATTTATAGGGACCATGATATTTAGCGGTGGTTTTGTGTCCTCTTATTATTTGTTCTTTGATATAAACGTTTTGGTTCGGCCTAAAGTGTGATATATTACGAAGTTTTTCATTATGATAGTTTATGTATTTCTCCTTTTGCTTTTCGTTGGTCCTTTTTATTGTATCGTGTAGTGTTTGCATTTCTTTAATATGTTTATCGACGATGTTCTCGTTGGTAGCGATTCTGTTTATGTTTTCTATTTCTTCGCCATATAGAATTTCTTAAGGGGTTTTTCCTGTGTTTGTATGTAGGCCAATAATGCGAGTTTTGTTAATTCTTCGATACCTTTTGATTTTGTTTCTTCTTTTAATCTGAATATTCGTATGTGTTCTAATCGAGTTGAATGTAGTCTTTCAATTGGTCCATTTGAATCAGGGTGATCTGGAGTAACGAAGTGAATTTCGACATTGTGTACTTCCAGAATATCTTGTATTAATGTATTTTTAAATTCGGTTCCGTTGTCTGTGGTGATTTTCTTCGGGGTCTTATATATCGAAAAGTATTCTATTAATTCATATGCTACTACTGCTGCTTCTTTGCATAATATTCTCTTTGCGTATCCTAATTTTGAAAATGAATCGATGATTGTCAGGAATATTTTTGTTCAATTTGAATTGTGTCCATAAATAAATGTTCAAAGGGTTTCGTTGATGTTGGGTTAAATTCAAAGGTATTTGTGGTGGATGTCTGTCGTATTTTGCATTTTGACAAATTTTACAGCTGATAATGCAGTATTGGATGGTTTTTAGCATGTTTTTAGCAGTAACTCCTCGGTGATTCGTTTTTCCTTCGTGGTACATTGTGATTACTGTTTTTATTTTATGTTCCGTTTTTAAATTTTTATTCTGTTTAGTATGCCAACTTATTTTAGGTCCATTATTATTGAAAATTTCAAAATATAATTTTGATAATTCTGTATATAATTCTTTTCTCGGTGAATACATATGGAAGTTTTCTCTTTCTGCAGTGTAAAATGTCTACTCCTTTGAGTAGTTGACTTGCAGGTATATTTTTGTAATTGTTCGTTGTCCCAATTTCTCGATCTTTGTTCTCTTTGGATTTTCAGCAATTTTTATTATAATTTGATGTCTCTCTTTATTAATGGGATCTTCACTGATTTTAATCGCATCTTTTGGTTCGTTAGTTCTCGTTGAATGAATTGTATCTGTGGTTTGTTCGTCTATAATTTGTTGGGTTTCCATGAGTTCTTCGATGTTTAATGGAGATTGTGGATTTTGATAGTTGTGTATTATTGGAATTTCGGGTGTGTTTAATGTTTCTCTCTCTGTGATAATTTCGTCTAATAATCTATCTAGATTTTCATCTGGATTTCCGGCCATTGATAAGTTGTCAATTGGGTGAATTTCGATAGGTGTACGAGATAAAGCGTCGGCATTTGTGTTCAATTTTCCTTTCTTGTAAATTACGTTGTAGTCGAATTCTTCTAATTTAATTCTCCATCGCATTAATTTGCTATTTGGTTCTTTTAAGTTGCATAGCTATTGGAGGAGACGTTGATCGGTATAAATCGTAAATTTGCGTCCATAAAGGTAAGGTCTAAAATATTCTGTTGCCCATACAATTCTTAGTAGTTCCTTTTCTATTGTGGAATAATTTTTTTCTGTGTCATTAAGTGTTCTTGATGCGTAAGCGATTGGTTTGTCTTGTCCTACAGCTCCTAGTGCTTCATTGGATGCGTCTATGGTTAATATGAATGGTTTTGAGAAATCGGGAAATTGTAATATTGGACTATTTGTTAAGATATGTTTAAAAGTTTCGAATGCTTTTATAAATTCTGTTGTGTGTTCGATTTGAGCTCCTTTTTTTAGGCATGACGCCATTGGTTTAGTTAATTTAGCGTAGTTTTTAATGAATTTACGGTAATATCCAGTTAGTACTAAAAATGTTTTAATTTGTTCCACTGTTTTCGGTAAAGGGTATTCCAAAACGGCTTTTATCTTATCTGGATTTGGTGATATTCCTTTTTCTGTAATAATGTGTCCAAGGTATTTAACTTCATTTTGTAGGAATTCAAATTTGTCGAGCTGAATCTTAAAATTTGTTGCTCGTAATTTATCAAATACTTTTCTTAAACTCTGAATGTGTTCTTGTAGGGATGTTGAAAATATAATAACGTCATCTAAGTAAACGAGACATATGTCTTGAAGTCCGGTAAGTACATTATCCATAGCTCGTTGGAATGTTGCTGGTGCATTCTTTAATCCAAAGGGCATTCTAAGGTATTCATAATGTCCTTTATCTGTCGAGAAAGCTGTCTTTTCAATGTCGTTGTTATGCATTTCAATTTGGTGGAAACCGCTGGCAAGGTCCAATGTGGTGAAATAGTTGCATTTTCCTAATTTATCAAATATGTCGGCAATGTTTGGAAGTGGGTATTTGTCATCAATAGTTTTTTCGTTGAGTTTTCTATAGTCTATTACTATTCTCCATTTTTTACGTCCACTTGCGTCGATCTTTTTGGGTACAATCCATAAGGGTGAAGACCACGGTGAGCTGGATGGTCTTATTATACCTTGTTGCGTCACTGAGTTAATTTGATTTTCTATTTCTTCTTTGTGGATAGGTGGATACCTATATGTTTTAGTATATATCGGTACGTTATCAGTTGTTCTAATCGAATGTTTGACTTGGTGTGTAAAAGACAAAGGTATTCCAGGGCAGTACATTATATCTCGATATTCATAACATAACTTTCGCACTGCTGTATATTCTTCTTTATTGAGATGTTGTAAACGTAGATTTTTTAAATTTTGTTTTTGTTATGCGTCTAATTCTTTTGGGTCAAAATCTGTCTCATTTTCTGTTGTATCGATGTTGTTTAATTCGAATTGTATTCGTAATTCAGGTATATCAAATATTATTTGTTCATCTGTTAAAATAAAATTCCTTCTGTAGTTTCACAATAATTTGTTATTAATTTTATTGGTATTTCCGTTCTAGGTTGAATTCTTATTCTTTTTTGACGTGTTAATATAATATCCTTAGTTGGTTTTGGCGAATGTAATGGAATTTGAGCATCTGGTGTTATAATTAGTTTGTTGCTGAAGTCAATGACTGCATGTAATTTTTGTAATAAGTCGGTTCCAATTAATCCTTGATAATTTTGGTGAAAATTAAATATGTATTGTTTATGTGAAATATCTGGTCGATTAAAAATATGTTAGAGTCCTATGTTTATTGAACAATTATGATTTGATGTTTGATGAAGGGTTTTAATTTGGAATGGATCATATTCAATTATATGTGGGAAATATTGTTGAGCGATTTCTTCATTAATTAAAGTTCTTGTTGATCCAGTATCAATAATAAATTTTGCGTTTACTTCTGGTATTTCTATATATGGTAATTTATGAAAATTTGCGACGTTTATTTCTATATATTCGGATTGGTATTCGAGGCTTCTGTTGGAAAATTTTCGTTTGTTAATTCATAGTTTTCTTCGTAAATCTCTTCCTCATTATTTTGTTGGTATTCTTCTTGTTGGTATTCTTCGTATTCTGGGTGTTCTTGATATTGTTTATAGAATTCGGGGTTAAATGCGTCTTCTTCATGGTAAAGTTCTTCTACTGTATATTTCGGTTGTTGTGAATGTTTAAGAGCTGTTGTACTTGATGATACTTCCATTGGTGTTGGTTTAGGTAATTGTCTTGTTTGTGGTCTCTGGAATTGTGTCATTCTAGATGGAGTTCTATTCCATGATTGTTGTTGTTGTCTATTTGGATATTGATTGAATTGCATTGGTCTCGGTGTAAACTGTTGTCTCGGAAAATGCATTGGTCTTGGTTGAAATGAGTTTTGTTGAAATTGATGTTGTGTTTGGGTTGGTCTTGGAGCAGGTGTAAAATTTTGTGGTTGATATATGTGTGTGTTTCTCATTGGTAAAGGATTGACTCTTAAATTATGATTTGATTTGTTTATCTTTTGGTTATTTTGCTGTTGACTCGGATCTAGTTGAGCTAGATGCTAGTTCATATTTTCTTCTTCTACTGTCATTCTCATTGCATCTTCTATTGTCGCTGGTGTTTTACATGTTAGTAGATGGCTCATGTAGCTATTTAATCCGGCAAGGTAAGCTTTTAGTGTAGTGGCATTATATAAATTTCTCTTTGCTGTTTTAATGTCGATGTGTAAATTTTGGCAATCTAATTTATTCAATAATAAGCATCTGATATCAATGCATTTGTCGGAAAATTGTAATGAAGTTTCATTTAATTTTTGTTTGAGCATGATTAAATCTCTTAGTAATGATTCTTCGTCTCTTTGGTCTCCGAAAAGTGATATTAAAATTTCTTTTAATTCTTGGAATGTAATAAATGGTCTTGCAGCTAGCATCATCGCTGCTTTTTCGATTAATTTTGATCTAATATGTTAAAGTGTAAATGTTATTCTTGCTGGGTCGTTATTCGGTGACATCATTTGAAGTACTGATTCGCACGAATTTAAGAATGTTGATAATTTTGTTGGTTCTCCGTCGAATTTTGGAATAATGTCCAAAATGTCTTTAACTGAAATTATTGGTACGGCCATATTGATTAGTTGAGGATTTCTACGATTTTGGGGACGAACGTTGCAAGATTGATTGAAATTATTTATAAGGTCTTCTAATTCGTCATTCATTTACTTACACTGTCAGGATTAAGATGATTCCACTGATTTTCATTGATGTTGGATTTGAATAATTATAATAATAGATTATTAAATGTTTAAGATAAATGATTATTGAATGTTTGTTTATGCTATTGTTTATATATATTTCTATTGTCATCGATATCGTTTAATTCGATTAAAGCGAACTTAAATCAAACAATGATATCGGCATTTTAAAGATAGGATTTTGGAGAAGGTAATTCTCGATGGCTTCTTTTAGAGATGGATTCTTTCCTCCGTGTCGATTTCCTGCATAGGAATTAAGGTTACCTATGGTTTTTGGAAATGCGACTACTTCTTTGCTTCAAGGGCTTATAACATAAAAGCACTTCGACACTTTATATGTTATGTGCAAAGCCTCACGATGTTTTCTTTGTTTCTTTACTGACTCCAATAGTCAGGGGTTGTTTGTCCGTTGAAGAGACTGGGCGATACCAGATATCCTGAACTTTGATTGTTCCTCTTCAGTGGGTGACTCCAATAGTCAGGGATTCGTCTGTTTGTTGCTGGTACTCTTGATTTTTGATTTTACACGTAGATTCTTATGTTAATTAATTTGTTAAAACAAAAAGAATTGCACTTTTTGGGAATTCTTTAACATCCGCACGACTACGCCAGTTATATTTTAGGAACTTGGAAATTACTTTTTAAAAAAGATTATTAATTTATTTTTCACACTTGTGCTACAGCGAACTAACAGTGGAATAAATACATGAGTGTGGTAAGGTGTATTTATAAGATTATATTATCATTTCTTCGCCAGCGGAATGTCGGCGTGGGTGGTGCGATAACTCGCGAAATAAATCCTGTGTGTAATAAAAATAAAGTTTTGTTTCCTTTAAAGTTTGTGTTCCTACTACCATTAAAGTAAAGAAGCTGCCCATATGAGTGACAAAATTTCAATCATGGGTAACTTGATTTTTTAAACGGAACTAGAAAATTTTTTGGTGCATCAAATGAAGAATTTTAATGAATTACATTTCTAACGATATCAGGTTGTTGACGTGTATCTTTTATATTTCTGATTTTCTTAATTGGATTAATAATATCTATATTATATAATTTCATTCGGGACAAATATTTTAGGGACACTCAGTAAGTTACCAGCAAATTTTAGATATGGTGCATATTTAAGTTGTATAATTATAAAAGTAATACTTGATTATAAAATAATTCAAAATTAATTTAAAAAGTTAAAAAAAATTTAATAAAAATATTTACATATGCTTTTTTTATATTTGTAAAATTGTTTACAAGAATATTTTTAAGTGGGAAACTTTCAATTTATAAATAATCTTTCATCTAAAAAATATACGGCTTTAGATACTTGTTTACGCCTAATAAAATCCTGAATATTTATTTAATAAACATTATTAAAATGTTGCTTCATTGTATGTGTACGTAGGTGGGTGTGCGTAGGTTTAACGCCGTAAAATTACAATAGCCGTCCTTTGAAGCCACGCAAGTATGCGCCGCCGTGTCGGAGATGGAATTTCGTTTTATTAATTTTCTTCTTACAGCCGTATTGACTGTAAGTGCCGGTGTACTCTTTGTCATCAAAAGCCTTCCAAATGATGGCGGGAATTATCCTTTGTCGTTGGCACATAAAGCTACTATCTGCAAACACGTGCATGCCTCTAATCGATCAATACATGCTTGTGTAATAAATATAATTTAAATTAAATTTAAAATTTTTGATTGCCATGAATAATAATAAATCGTTTTGATTTTTATCTACAGTAATATAAGATATCAACTCCTCAAAGCATCGTAGGCACAAATTCGATTTGCACTCTTTTATGTTTGGGAAAATGATTTCAGATAAAAACGTCGGCGAAACGGAGACCTCATCATCACAGGTTATTAACGACGCAATTTGAAAATAAAGCAGACTGAAATTATGTATTATTATACCACAGGAAATATATCTGGAGGTGTCACTTGGTAATTTACCCCCCAAGAATGTTTCTTTGATAAACGTATAATTTTACCGCCAGAAAATATTAAAATCGTTGCAGATATTATTACATTTATATAATAATAATATTTATTAAATTAAATTAAATTTGTAAAATTATATTATATATTAATGATTATATATTCTTCTGGATTTGAAATTCAATTATTTATTTAATATTGATGTTCAAAATTCTCATTTTTATAAATGTAAGTTTAATATTTACAGAATTTATTTATTTATACTATAACATAGATATTTCCAAAATATTTGAAAATTTTCACAATCGTTTATTATTAATTATAATTGACAGTACTTCTTATATATTACCCTGTTTAAAAGTAGTTTATTTATTCGATAGTGTATTGGAATATATATAATAAATAATATCGTAATTGTTGATGACTTATTCAATATTATATGTACTAAATACCTAAAGGTCGAAAGCTAAATATATTATTTACATAATTATGTTTATATTAAATAAAATAATTATACTGGGCTAAGTCAATTTAATAAATATACGTTATAATTAAATTATGTTAATGAACGACTAAAATACCTACACCGTTTTGATGTAATAACTTTGATCATTATTTAGGAATACATTTTCAGTCAGTATTTATTTTAACGAAATTGAATACACCCACTCGTCCTCATTTTATAACGCCTTCTTTTAACGAAACACCTACGAAATCAGTTTAGTACAATTAGAAATAATATCCTTACAAACAAGAACTTTATATATAATTATGTTCGTTCACGATCGAATAACTCTAATTTAGACGACACACATTTTTAACATAAAGATCTCAAACATTGGAAAAGTAATTAATTAAAACCAGCAGGAGGCGTGTATTTACTGTTGAAGATTTTGCACAGATGTGTTCAGTCTTTTGTATGTAATTCATACAAATGAGAACAATAATAACCTTCAGAGGGGCGATTTATTGAGGTCCTCCGGCTCTTTTTCAGTAGCACTCGTTTGTAAATTTTGTAATATTCTCTCATAATAAAGTGTTTTTTTAATAAATGCATCCCCCTTAGCCCATTTAATTAATCTTAATAAGAAATCCCAATGTGTATTATAAGTCTACATTTATATTGCCTAATTATACATTTAGTTCTCTTTCGTGACTACCGAAGTATATATTTTACATTATCCTTATTTAATAAAATAGTTATATATTAGATATATATAACAAGCAAGCCAAAAAATTCTCTAAAAAAGCTGCCATATTAAATCTCCTTATTCATTTGCCCAATAAAGATAAAGCCAGGTTTTTGGAAATCAGGTAACCCAGCAAACTGAAACTACTATAAATCTTTGCGTAATTATACGCTATAAAAAATGAAACGCGTGCATTCTATTCATATATTACTCGTAACCAAAGTAAAGAGTTAATCTGGAAACATCTGAATTCTCTAGGCTTAAAAAGAATCCACAAAAATACCAAAATCGTTACATAACTTTGATATGATAAATAATTATTTTCGAAATTTCAACTCAATATTAATGAAATATTTGTGAATATGTGTGAAGTGGGTTATTGGAATACCATTTTTATTTTAAATTAGTTGATAAGAACATAATATTGAAATTTTCATTGGATACCAAATCATCCTCTACTGGGTATGATGAGATTAACATCAAAATATTAATAAATTTCTGTCCTATTATTCTTCCATACATTACAGATATAATTAATAATTGTATATTTGATGTATCATTTCCTGACTCTTGAAAACATGCCAAAATATACTGAAAGTTAAAAACTCATCCGAACTAACGACCTAAAACCTGTTAGCACTTTACCTATTTTATCCAAACTCTTCAAAACAATCATAAAAGAACAATTACTTGAATATGTTGAATTAAATCTATTCTACACCATCTAAAATCTGGGTTTTGGTCGGCTGTAAAAAATAGCTTTACTGAAAATCATGAATGATGTATTATCACGTACAAATAAAGATATTTTAACAATACTAGTACTCTTGGACTTTAGTAAAGCTTTCGATACAGTTAACCATGACACTATAATTCAAGGCCTCATCGATTTGGCTATCTTACTATTAAATCATTATGTAGTTGCAAGTAATGTAATGTACAACTTTATAATCAAAGATCAAGCTTGCTAAGTATTAAGAAAGAAGTTCCACAAGGCTTTGTCTTTAGTCTCCTCCTATTCTCTATTTATACATACAATATTCTTAATCATTTACAATTGTAGGTTTGAATATCTTTGATTTAATAAAATGTTGCCTACAACTCTGATCGCTTTTCTTTGAGCTGAAAAAAAGTGGTTGGCTCCTGACGAATGCCCCTACAAAATGATGCTATATCGTATGCGAATTTCTATGACCGACAGGTATGTTACCTTTAAAACAAGAAATTAAACGACTTTCGAAAGTTCTCTGAGAAGAAATAAGTTTTTATTTTTTTTTCACTAGCTCATGCGTATGTACTTTCCACGTGAGTTGTTAGTCTATGTGAAAAGCTAGAAACTTACCCTTGATTAATATTTTCTAGATTAAATAGCATATTTACTGTTTTAGTGGCATTTAATAAAAGCTCATTTGTTTCAAACCAACACTTCTCCTACATATTGACAGATATCGTTCAAATATAATAAGAAAAGTACTGACCCTAACTTCGATCCTTGCGGAATACCTTTATTAGTAAAGTATTCATCTAATATGAAAGCTTGTTGTTTATTTTTATTATTTGAGATCGATTTGATAAGTATGTGATTATTAAGTTGCAACTTAGCGGATGGAAGTTATACATACAATTTTTGCAATAATATTTCATAGCACATACTTTAAAAAGCTTTTTGTAAATCTAGGAAGTTGGCTTGAACAAATTCGTTGTTATTGAACGCATCTAAGCATTGCTTAATTAAATAAAGTGTGACAGTTGTGGTAGATCTAGCACATTTAAACCCATGTTGACTATTTGATAATATTTGTGTTTTACTTAGACTAATAATTGATCTTTTAATAAGTCTTCATAAACTTTAGAAATGATTGATAAAATCGATACCGGTCTAAAATTATTCACCTCAGTTCTTGAACCTTTGTTATGTACCGGTACAATAATTGCTCTTTTCAAACAAGATGGGAATTTGCCTACTGTGATTTAATGATTGAATAATTCTGTTATAGGTTCTATTATGGTTTCTTTTATAGATTTCATTAGGTCAGCAGTACAATCAAATATATCTCTACATGAACTATTTTTTAATTTCATAATAGAGTCTCTCACTTTTGAACTCGACATCATCTCAAATTTGAAATATGGTCGATTGACGCCTTTACATGAGTCTGGTAACATGAGATTACTAGGTTGAGGTGGATTCTGCTGAGCATTTACAATATTTGCAGCTACCCACTCTTCGAAGGACTTCATTCGATTCGTGTTCGGTCCATAATATTTTTTGCATACGCCGTACATAATGGATATTTGTAACGTCCAGGCCATTATGAACAATAATAGTATTTCTATATATAGAAGGCTGTATAGATAATTTTAAGAATTTATAATACAAAAACAATATCACGAAATGACCATTTGAAATCAAACAGCTTCTCTGTGGAGACTTAAGAAGGTGCGAATTGAAATAAAATTTAAGTTAGAAACATGTTTATCTCTAATATGTACAATACATACATATAATAAGTCATACAATTAAATTTGATAACAACTTAAAACAAAGGAACAAATATTACAAAACAAAATCAATAAAAATTTATTGTAATGAGTATGTCAGTTAATTTATAAAAATTCTATCATAAAACTAACCGCGGCATTTCATGGGGATGCTATTTAAATTAATGTTTTTTGAGTTACGTGAAGAGAAATATCAATTAATAAAACACGTTAGAATTCACTAGTAAGCTATTTGATAATGAGCACTTAGTGCTCGAAATGTACATCTAGTGAATACAAAATAAATTGTAAAGAAAGTGAATTCTAACGTTTTTTTATTAATTGGGATGCTATTTGTTGAAAATTAATGTTTCCTTTCAAAGTTTTTAGGTGAAAATTCTTTAAAAACATTCGAAATGCTTTTCGCAATTTCATATATTCTTCTTAAGAAACCGCAGTGTGGTGATACAATTATTCAGTCACTCAAAAACAAGTTCTATATAGACATATTAAGGTAATTATGTCTCCGAATTGATATAAGTGCCTTTTAATAAAACCCACTATCTTCGCAGTTTTTGATGATTTGGTTTTATAATGGAAATGTAGTTTGAAAAACACAAATTACAAGTAATATGAAAGCCCAGGTCTTTGATTTCGGTAACGTAGTTTAATTTTGCACATACTAGATGGTAACTATTAGAACACAAATTCAACTTTTCTGAGAACGTTATTAAGAAACATTTAGTAATGCCGGCACCAATCCACGAATCTATTCAGATCCTCCTGCATCTTAGAATTAACCGTATTATTAAAGGCCGAGTATATATTGACAATGTTTAAAACGCAATAATAATAATAATAATAATAATAATTGTTTATTGGTGCATATTCTGAACAGTTTACACAAGTCAATTAATTTAGATTTCATTAGAGTTAATAATATTATAGGCTAACAATATATGATACAAAAAAACTTAAAACTATAAAATAATACATAAATCATACATTAAAATCAATACACGTTCATTAAATTAAAATCACAAAATTTACTTGATAAACATTAAAATGGTACATAAATTACATAATACAATAATTATTCATTCACTACATTAAAATCACGAAATTTATTGGATAAGCATTCTTCAACGCTATAGTATGCTTTCTGCAGCAAATATTTTTTAATTCGCTTATTAAAGATATTGTCCGTGCAACATTTAACTTCTTCAGGTACTTTATTGTACAGTCTAGGCCCGTAATAGTTTTTATCGTTTCTACACCTAGAGATACGATGAAATAACCAGCAAATAAGGTGATCATCCCTATATTTTAAACTTGATATTACACGAATCGCTCGCCTCTGGAGACCAAATAAGCGGTCTGTTATGTTAGAATGTCCCCATGTAATAATGCCATAGGTGATTCGACTATGAAATAGTGAGAAATATGCGGATTTTGTTGCATGTGGAGGTAGGGAGTTTGTAAGACTTCTCAATAGATATATGGTTTGACACAGTTTAACAGATATGTAGTCACCATGGGAATGCCAAATCAGTTTGGAGTCCAGATTTACTCCTAAAAAATAGGTGGATGTACATAGAGAATTGTCCGTTGTTTTCAGCGTAAAGATAACCTTAACAGTTTTATTTGTATTAACAGTTAGTTTATTAGACGTAAACCCGTCTAATACAACAGTATTGTTGACGTTACTGTTTGCGATAACGGACTGGATATCTTCTGATTTATTAATACAGGTGGAATCATCAGCGTATAATACAATTCCACCTCTATCCACATGCAAATGAAGATCATTTATGTATAGTAGGAATAACAAGGGTCCTAGAATCGTGCCCTGAGGAACACCTTGGGTAATATTTGCCTCCGCAGATAAAGACTGATTATAAAGCACACACTGTTGTCTATTGAATAAGTATGAAGTCAAATGCCTTACTTAGATCGTAATAAGATGCCATATAATCTAGAGTAAAATCCATCTAGAATCTCGTCTATCAAGGCACTGACTGCGTCGCTGGTCGATAGTCCCTTGCGAAAGCCAAACTGAGTAGCATGCAATATATTCTCTCCTGCACAAAAACTTATTAATTGATTAAATATTATTTTTTCCAGTCTGAAATTATCAAGTTCAGGTTCCTTCCCTTGTTTCAGAATAGGAATGACACATGCAATTTTAAGGCATCTTGGGAATGTACCTGATCGTATGCATTTATTGATTATGTTAGTGAAGGGCAAAATGATTACATCGGCTATATATTTTAACAGGCTTGTTGACATGCTATATATGTCACGGGCTTGTGAGTTCTTTAGGGATCTAATTAAACTTCTTACTTCTGCCGGACCGACTTCGGTGAGCACGAGATAAGATTTAATACTCCCAGAGAATGGGTGCATGAGTTGTATATCATCGGCATTAGATAGAGGTAATTTATTCGACAGTTCGTTCGCAATGGTAACAAAAAACGTGTTAAAGTCATTTGCTGAGATATCGGGGTTAGAATTATAATTATTTTTGTTATTATTAATGACCACAATGCTTTCGGCTTATTAACGGACCTATTAATAAAATTTTCATTAGCAGCAATTTTGGCATTCTTTAGGGCAATCTTGTATTGCTGTTTATAGTTTAAATAGTTTGGTTTTAAGTCAGGTCGTCTACTCATTGCCTCTTTCATAAGGGCAAGAGTGGCTCTCATTTGTTTAAGGGTGTTATTAAACCAGATTATTTTGTTATTATATTTACGTGTAACAGTTTTCTCCGGAAAGCATTGAAGAATATAATTATTAAGAATACTGATAAATTTATCGAAAGTGTGATCAATATTATTATTGTTTGGAGAATTAACAAAACTAAAGTAGGTAGCAGTTAGTTATATAGCTTTATTTTACCTGACTCTGTTATTGGCCTTAAAGTATGTTTACTTATATTAGTGGTGATTGGTTTTATATTTAGTTTTATATGTAAACCAATGTGATCAGATAATTCTGAGTCCAATGGATTAGTGCATATTTCATTACCTTTTAAATTTGAGAACACATTATCCAGACAGTTGTTTTTTCTGGTGTTGAACGTGACATTCACATGCAGACCAAATGAGGATAAGACATCACACAAGCTAATGCCTCAGGGATCATCGGTCTTGAATTTTACATTAAAATCTCCAACAATTATTATGCGTTTTTTCAATAAGTTTCCTAAAATTTCAACAAAATTATTAAAATTACCAGTCGGCGAATGATACACAGTGATTAAAATCAAGTGATGCATGGGTAAAAATGAGGATACTATTTCGCAGTCCTTTTCCTGAGATAGAGCGACAGCATCCTGTAGAGGTTTAAACGGCATGTTGCACTTGTAGAGTTGAAGAACGCCTCCATGAATGTATTCCTTTCTTGCGAAGTACGGTCCTAGCGCAAAGTGGTCTATACGTAAGAAATCGACTTCGTCTTCTTTTAGCCAGTGTTCACATAGACAAATGACATCGAATACATCATTATTACTTTTCACAAATGCTTCTCTCTCTCAACTCATTTGTTTTACTGCGGATGCTCTGTATATTAGTGAAATATATATTTAATGTCGAGTTATTCAGGTCCTCTATGTTATGTTTTATTTGGTATTCGGATGGCCCGTTTAAAAATATAACGGGTCAGGATAACTCCTTCTGGCCAATTATTCGTATCTGTTACTTTCTCGTAGAAGTTAAAATCGATTCCGATTTTAAATGCCGTACTAGAAGCATTTAATTGGATTTTCTCGCAGATGAACTCACTGTGCCCGGTAATGACACTAATGTTTGGTTGGTTTTGGGTTCCGCCTGGATTTTTAATTTGTTCTTATCGCCTGTTCCTATAATGTTCTTGTTGCGCGTTTTATTTCGACGCTTATTCTTTCCTAGTGTAAATTCTTTATTTGCATTCTGTGGGTCGACGAACTCTACACTGGCGTTTTTGTTATTGTTTACAATTTATTTGGTGATTTTACTTTTGTGGTTATGGTACCGCCACTCTTTAACGCAATAAGTTCAGCGTTATTTTTATTTTAACCAAGCCGGGAATTGATGTCGTTGGTATTGCATCACGTATAGTACATTTATTAGCCATTAAGGATGTACTTACGCTGTTGACTGAGTTCGCTCGACGTCTTGGTGTATTAGTAGCCATTTGTCCAAATGTTATTGTTAGGTTACTGGTTGGTTTCGCGACATTGCCAACTTCACTGTTGTTTATTGAATTTGCCGGGAAAAATGTAACCTCACTGCGAATTTTTTCATTTTCCTCCTGTAACCGTTGATTTTTTTCGCGTAAGAGCGTATTACTTAATTTGAGTTCGATCACTAAATCTTTGAGATGCATATAAGCCTCCATCTCGAAGTTAATATTGTCCACCTGTTGCTCCGCTACCGGGTTGGTGATTAGGTTAACGCCACAACATAATTTCACCCTCTTAACACAACTACCGTGGTAAAGCGTTCCACGTGATAAACAGTTCGTACCTGATTTAGCCACCGAGCCACAGGCACATACTTTTTTATTAGATTTACTAACTTTCGCGTTTAATTTCGCAGGCACAGATTCACGACCGTCAGACGTATTCGCCATCTTTATGTTAAATATCAAAGGCCCCAAATGGGAGCCCTGGGGGACCCCAGAAGTGACTTTAACAGCTGTAGACACTGTACATCCAATATATCTATCTGATAGATATGACTTCAGCCACCTTAATAATACACCACCGATATCTAATTGAGCCAACTTATTTAACAAATACCTTATAGAAACTGTGTAGACTCGGTCAACAGCTTTACTAATGTATTCAAACAAAATAATTGTGTTTTATTTATTAGGGAAACCATATATGTTTTTAATTGTTATTGTTAATTGTCACTGCTGACAGTTCCCTAGTTGTCCGTGGTTTGTCCACTCAATTGGGGAAATAAGCGTAACGTCTAGAAAATGGTATCTATATCCTTAATAAAGTTAATTCGTTAATATGTTAGATCACCACATAGACAAAGCGTTCAAATTTTCTTACCATCTAAATTTAAAAAAATAACATAACTATAAACGAAAACTGCGTCAAAATTATTCCTTAACAAATAGCGTTACAATTATTTAAATGTCAAACGTCAAAATGCAATCTCATAAAAGACGAAGTCCAGGCACAAGTAAGATTCTATAAGGAAAGACAAAATAATGAATATATTAGAGTCAATACACACACAGTACCTAAAAAACCACTAATACCAAAATATTCGCAATATCCATCGAAACTATTCAAAAATTAATAACCGACTTCAAGTGAAAAGTCTGCTTCTGGCATTTGAAAAAATAAATTAAACTAGAATATTAACTTAGGATAATGTAGTGCATTAATTGCAAGTATTTCTCTATCTTTGTCTTAACCTTATATAAAACTATTTATACCATTTTCTGACAAATATCGAACATATAAATCATTTCAATACTTTACTATCTTCATATATTATTGCAATAAATAAATTTGATGATAAATATTATTTAAAATTTAACAATACATTTTATAGTTCAGTATCGCATAATAATGCGTATATTTTGATTTTTAATTATTTATACTTGATAATATCTTTTGTACTCTATTATCAAATTTTAAAGAGGTGCTAAAAGGTGTAATAACAGCCCATTTCGTACTTAATTTATGGCGTGATAGGGTGCATATCCAACCGCCCCTTTTATAATATTGCGTGCAGAAAAATACGTTATTATGGTAGTGGGAGTATTCTGTAGGATTTTTTGGTAACATAAAACAATAATTTATAACGTGTTGTATCGAAAAATATAGGATATTTTTAATCATTGGTAATTTTTAATGTGACCACCCAATCCGACGTTAATAAATTCTGGTATTTTTCGAACAGGTTTGGAATCTTGTTTTGAAAGTATAAATACTCTACAAGAAAACACATTGCTTATTGAAACTCTTTTCTCGATTATGTATCACAATTTTTGTGACCTGATCGTGAATAATAATTTAAATTTTCTAAAATGATAAAAGATGTGAAGTTGTTGATACCAACCCTCAATTATTTATATCTCCCATAAGTAATTGAGGGATGGTATCAACAACTTCACATATTTTATCATTTTCATCTGAAGAGTTTAGGGAAGACCAGAAAGCTGTAATTGCCGTTGACACTCTGTTCCAATATGTCATAATGCGTGAGAAAGTAAATCTCGAGAAGTATAATTCGCTGGATTAAGTTAAGCCGATAGATTAAACGAAATTACAGTTGGTGTTTTGCCTTCATCGTTGAGGTTGATAATTTTATTTAGTATATGCAGTTGAATACAACTTAACAACTTAATTGATTTTGTTACATGTCTTGAGATAATCAATGAAGTTAAAGCCTCTCAGTTAATTATTTTACAAAGTATGAAAGTGTAGAATCAAACATAACGGATCAAAGAAACAAGAATTTCAAGCAAAATGATGGATTTTTTATAATTACGAACGAAACTGAAAACCCTAAAATTTTAATAAAGGGGAGCTGTCGTATTTTTGTATTATTTTATAATATAATTCGTTATTTTGTTTGTAAATTCTAAGCTCATAATTTACATTCTTCATATTTTTTTGTTTATATTGAAGTAGCTGTAAATATTGATTTTTTTTGGTATGCCTTTTTTATATCTAATTCATATTTATTTGTATATTATTAAGATTTATTGTATTTGCAACACGGAAATTAGTTTACTATAATTAAAATCTGTCGTCGTATTATCCAGGGGGAAAGTTATTTTATACGTGGTTTTCTTTCTTTATTGTAGGTTTATAAAATGTTTGAAAAGGAACTTTATAAACCTGTGACAAGCAAATGTTTAAGCATTATAAACATTTTAATTGGTAGGCCTAAAGTATCATCTATTTTTTCGTAATCTGTTTACGTTTATGTATGTTTGATATGAGATTCATCTTGTTTATATTCTAAATAATATATTTATTTTAAAGTTTTCTCATTTTAATTATAATTAATTATATTATATAATTTTTATCTTATCGATAAAATACGTCCGCGCTTTATAATATATTATCCAATAACAAAAAAACATTATTTGCTATCTAATTTGCGAAATAAAAACTTTCTTTCACAAGTGTTGTTAAGTTTTATTCAAAGTACAGAAGTTTGCCAATATCTTAGCCGACTCAGCGCTCTCCACTTTTTCTCTCATCATATTTAGTTATAATGTTGATAGTTTGTTGACAACCTTTAATATTATCAGATTTCTTATGTACTCAGCTTTTTGTAATTTTAACGATTTCATTTTTTTTCTATCAAATCAAATAACTTATTAAATTATCAAAATGGCAATATAAATTACTTGTTTGAAAAGTTTAATAAATAATACACTAATAATCAGGTCCGATTCAAAAAAAAATATGGTTATAATTAAAGTATTATATAAATGCTAACTACGAGGACGACTTATAAAGTAGCACCCGTTTGGAAATATGAAATAATATTAACAAATATTAGCGTTTTATTTCTAAAGAACATATCTTAAACAAGTTCTCTAGTCGCCTTGCAAATTTAAGTTTCTGGTGTAACGTGTGACGAGTTTTTCTATTCCATCTTCATGTTCGTTCGTTACCAGTGAATTAAGATATGTTATATTTCTTTCCTGCTAAAATGAACTTAAATTCAGTAAACAGATGGTAATCTGAAAAGCTTTAGGGTGATGGATGAGAGTTCATCCATAATGGCTGATGGACAATCCGAACACTCGGCTTCACGCAGTGTCTTTTAAAAATTTTCTTTTTCTGCAATTATGATAACATTTTCTCATTGTACAACGGTGAGTGCGCAAAATACAAACACATGTTTTTAAACTGAATTAAAACGAGAGGAAAATTCATTTCAATTACTTTCCCCCAATTACTTTTTGTTAACCGGAAAAATACGAAATTCCGACAAATTTCATTAAAATAAAGATAAAATCTGAGCGCCTTTCTAAATCCTGTATTCGAGTAACATTAATATTGCATCGAATGCCATTGTTCGCATTACATCACGTATCATAATTACAAATTGTGGCAAAGTTATAACTCACCATTAATCACACGTACACAGTTGTTAAAACTTTCATAATTAATAACATTTTTAATTACTTTCGCCGTATTTCAGACAAAAATTCACTCTCACTCAATTTCCCCATTGTTTTACTTTTGGAATTAATGAATTTAAACCATCCGAGAAAACACACTTAATTCCCCTGCACCCATCCGTTTCTCCGTTATCCCTTTTCACCTGAATAATTAAATAGAGCTAATTAGAATGGAGTTACCGTTCTAGCCGCACAATTTTTTTTGTTTGATAAAATATTTGAATGGCTTACTTAGCCCAATTTTGCGTTTCGCTCCGCGCTGAAAGGGAAATTGGATTAAACAGGAAAAACGAGAGCAAACAGTACGGGGATATACGAAAACGTGTGAAATTCAATTAGGTTGCTTACTTTTTCAAGATACTTTAGTTACAATTCGGTTTTGTTAATTTATTTCGGCGCGAAATGATTGTGTTAATTGTTTTATTGGTTTATAATTTAATTGATATTCTACTTGATTAACTGATTGTCATGATTATTACCTAATATTAATAAAGGTAGTCTTCTCATATAACCTCTGACAATAAAGTTCGGTGAATAGTCCTGCAACTTTAACTTAGATGCAATTTTAATGAATGTTAGTTTACCTACTTGATCAACTGATTGTCAGAATAATTACCTAATATTAATAAAGGAAACTATTGTCTTCTCATACAACTACTGACAATAAAGTTCGGTGAATAGTCCTGCAACTTTAACGTAGATAAAATTTTAATGAAAGTTAGCTTACTGTCGCTTGTAATAGTCACCTCCCATAACTATATACCGCTGATATCTGCTCTATATATGCTGGAAACTTCCCAAGGAGGCTTATTTTGGGATAGAGTTCAAGGCCTAGTTACGTTTTGCTGGATGTTAGGAATCTCATCAAATCTCTTTCCTTTCAAAGCGAATTTGAGTAGGAATAGGAAGAAGTCTAGAGGATTGAGATTTAGCGAGTATGGTGGATGTAACTTTATTGTCAGAGCTTGTACTAACGGTATTTTTCTAATAATTTGTACCTGTCATCCATTAGTTAATATCTAATTTTTGTTGAAATACTACTTTTGTATATCGTAATACAATCCAAACAACTTTACAAGTCTGGCCCGAATTCTTACGAGAAGCATTGTAACTACAGTGGTACTCGTACAAATCGTTCTCATTCATGAGCAGTGTAGAAAAACAGGAATATTGTGAATTGTATAACAAGACAAACGAGAAAAATCGAAAATATCAAAAACTTTATTAATACGACAAAGATATACAAAAAGATTAAGAACACCTCAGACAACGACGCTTTGAGAGGGTTCGCACTACTGTTAGAAGATGATCCCGCATTATGGTGTTCCGGTGTGAAGTGTAACACATGGAAAAAATTTTAATGACCCTTAGGGAGTAGTTTCCGCAGCGAACTTTTCACAAGTTAACAAAAAAAAAACTTAAGGCTCAGATATTTATATCATAAACAAGCGTATGTTATTGGCAACGGTCACTTAAAATACAATTCTAGAGGACATCCAACTCGAAATGGTATTCAGGCGAATTCATAGAGTTATCATTACAAGGAGTAGCATTAACGAATACAAAAATTGTAAAGAGGATGCAAGAAATAGAAAAGCGACAAAGCAAAAATTGATTTAAAATAAATTTCAGGAAGTAAAATATTCTTTTTTGCAAAAATGACGGACATACTACTTGGCCATGTGTCCCTTTTTTTCGTCGTCCTGCTGATTCTCTATCTCTTAGTTTGAACGTTCTTATTTGTATTGATCTCTTTGTTTCGTTCCGTTGTTTCTGTTTTCTCTCAACCACTACGTAGTTATAATCAGAATAATCTGATTATAGGTATGTAGTGGTTGCTTCCTATTTTCGGACCCCTCATTACTTTTGTATCTTTGTATCTAATTCTTCCTTCCTGTCTTTTGTTTCTTCAATTACATAATCGATAAAGGAGACACTTTAATTTTATATTTGTGTATGTTCTTGTGCTGAAAAAATGTGTTTGTTATTATTAGGTTATTCATTATGCAGTAATATATCATCCGTCTGCCATTGTTTTTTCTTGTGATTTCTCTATATTGTCCTAGTGCTTTCTTCTCATACTCCTTATACTTAGTTCCTACTCTCGCATTAAGATCTCCAGAGATATATATTCTTCGTTTTGCTTCTGCTGTTACTAGGTCTAACTCTTTCTAAAATGTATTCTTTTCTTCTCCTTCTTCATCTTTGTTGGGTAATATGCTATGATTATTGGTTTTATTTGTAAATTATGCATCCGACACCTGCTGCTGCTCTTTTTTCTTCTTCTCCTCTGCCAAAGATCATACATCATCATGTACACGTTGTCTAATTTAATTAGCCCCTTGCCGTCGAGTTCCTTTTCTTTTCCATTCATTGCTCTGACATTCTATGTTTCTATTTTCCATGTCCTATTGCTGGTATCCATTGATTTATTGTTATTTACCTTATCTTGAGAATACTCATTTGTCCTTGTTAGTTGAGATGTAGTGCTGTTTTTTGTACCTATCCTTGTTTTTATTTGCATTTGTGCTTAATATACTCATATCTATTAAGAATGTCTAGACTCTGGTGCAGAAGCTAACATCGCGTCTACTTCATTTTACTACAGATTACGGAAATCAGGTTACAAGTTCCGACACGCAAACTTACAAGTGACACTCGTAGATGGCAAAATATGCACTAAGCCAGTAATTAAAACCATAAAAGTCCTGCAAGTGTAACACAAAATACTCCAAAGGATGTTCTTCTTGCTTCCCGAAACGAAGGATATGATGATTTTATGTAAAATACGAAAATCATATTAAATATTCCTCAAAGTACATGGTATTTTCTCGAAGAGTCGACAAAACTATATGATTAGCATCTTCCTACCGACAACGTAATAGCAAGAAAAATTTAAAATTTCTGAGTGCCACAGATAATTTACCCGATTCGTAAAGCCGAACACTACAATGTACTGCAGATGATTTGCTTCACGAAACGCTCATATCATTGATGGAAGCCTGAGTTTATCTATGCATTATTTTTTTATATGTAGGGATATTAACAGCAGTCTAGAAAGCTCTTCTAACAATCGATAACACAAGAAGCGGCCTCCTGATTGCATCATCCCCTATCATAAACACAGCCTCATAAACCGCTATGTAGAGACGAATTGTTATTATTCAAGAAACCAGTTCACCCCGGTCTATACCCATTGCTCTGGTGCTAAAATATGAAGGTATTTGGCTTTGTATCGACTACAGAAAATTCAATACCCGTACCTTCGCGGATGCTCCCTGTGTCGTCATAGATTTTCCCATCGGCCATATTTGAATAATTCATGTACTGCTTTGTTTGATTGACTGCCTGATTTCTAATTACTAGTATACCTAAACGATGTTATTGTGTTGACTTCTATATACGAACAACACTTGAAAGATCTTCGCCAAGTAATGATCGTGCTTATCGTCTAAAAATAAACAAGACAAAGAAGAAATTACACAGAAATTCGATACCCGGGATATCTAACCACCCCAGAAGGAATCCGCACTGATCCGACAGAGATGCAAGCAAGGCGAGAGAGAAAGCTCCCCGATAAAAAAGAACGTTCTTCCATTCATTCAAACAATGTTCAATTTTAAAACTGTGGCTCGCTCTCTCTGATTGATTTCACGAGGAAATAATCCACATAGAAATGGACTAAAGAAGAGGAAATACCTTTGCCAACTTAAAAAATTCCTTGCAAATCACTATTCCTTCAGCCAGCCAAAATTAAATATGCTTTCACTATACGCAAAGACGCTAACGAGTGTGCTATAGGAGTCGTCATGAGTGAAAGGAGAAGGAACAGGAAGACCTTGTCTACTACGCAAGACGATTTCTGAGGAAGTCCAATATATACTATTCCACTATATATCGTAAGCCCTTGCCATTTTTTGGGGTATTACAAAGTTCTAAAGATATCTGATCAGAGGCAGCACCGATCACCAGGCCTTTAAATGGCTCATAAACTTAAAATCACAAACAGGTCGTTTCGCACCATCGCAACATCGGCCGGGAGATTCAATCGCATGACTGGCACATTATCCCGACCTGTGTAAGAAGAGGTTTAGCTGATGATCTCTTAGGCCCCGAAAATGAACCCGAAGACGCTCAGCATGTCGTACCTAAAAGTTCAGCAATTATTAAATGCTTTTCACGAGGTACCCAAACCAGGCCACTACGTCGTGGAAAGGACCCTCTAAAACAGGGGTCGGCAACCTTTTAGCTGTGGTGTGCCAAGCCACTCTACCAATATGATTCAGGATGCCGCCTTAATTCTAAATTATATAATGGGGTTCTGGAGGAGAAGAATTTTATACCAAATTTATCTTTTAAACATATTTATTAAAAAAAATAACATAAAATTCTAACATAAATAAAAAAATTTTAATGCGAACCTTGTCCCTGCACATTTTTGCTTAATATTTCAATATCAGGGGTATAATTTGTGACTTTTAATTTCACACAAGATTCTGAATGTTCAGTTGTTAAACGACTTCTTTGTGGACTCAAAATATGTTTTATGTGAGAAAAAATTTGTTCACAGAGATATGTGGAACCAAAAGCGGAAAGGAGAGCACATGCAATTTTCTTTAAACAATTAAATCTTTCCGGCAATGACATCCAACAATTTAATATAGCAGTCGATTTTTCCATAGAGTCATCTTCCAGATTTTTTCGTAATTCCTTAAATTTTGTTTTCCATAATTCTGAAGATATTAGTTCGATAAGTTCCATTTCAAAATTATCAACATTCATCCACTCAAAAATTGAAAAATCAAACGGTATTATTAATGGATCTATTAAATCTGGTTTTATGAGGAAGGAAAATATAGGCACATAAGCTTCAAAGTCTTTGCATCTTCTGGAAAATTCATCTTTAAGTGCTTCAACGTAGGTTTCAAGTTCATCTTTGTCTATGGTCGATTTATTTGCAAGCGCTTTAACATTTGGGAAGTATTTGTGGGTACTAGTATTAATATCACATAAAAATATATTTAATTTTGTAGTAAATCCAGTCCAATATTCAAAAAGTTCGAGCACATTTTGGCGCTTTCCTTGCAATCTTAAGTTTAGTTCATTGAGATGTTTAGTTATATCAGTCAGAAACATCAATTTGCATAACCATTCTTTATCGTTCAATTCGGGGAAATGTTGTTCCTTTTCATTAAGAAAAACTTTAATGTGTTCCAGACATGACACAAACTTATTCAAGATATTGCCTCGACTAAGCCAACGAACATGGCTGTATAAAGGGAGGTCAACATATTCACTTTCCATTTCTTCTAAAAGAGATTTAAATTGCCTGTGTGTCAATGAAGAACGAGACACTATGAAATTAACTATTTTAACAACAGTTTTCATTACAGGAATTAAGCGCTGTGACGAAATTTTGGCAACTAAACTTTCCTGGTGTATTATACAATGGAAGTTCAATATTTTATGTCCAATATGATTTTCAAGAAGTTTGACAAATCCTCTATTTTTGCCAATCATTGCAGGTGCGCCGTCAGTAGTTACACAAAATATTTTTTGATATTAATGTTCTTGCTGTCAAAATAATTTATGAATGAAGCAAGAATATCCTGCCCCTTAGTTGTCCCAGACAGACGAATCAAATTGCACAATTCTTCATAAACTTGACCTTTATCACAATACCGTGCAAATACTGCAAGCCGCGCAATATCATTTACATCGGTACTTTCATCAACAGCGACGCTAAATGAAACAGCTTCTTGTAATCCAGAATTCTGTTTTGTTGTTACATTGTCTGCCATTTCAGTTATTCTGCTTTCAATTGTTCGCGCAGAAGCCGGTATTTCTCGAATTCGGGATAATATGGTTTGTTGGTTACGTAAATCGCTAAACAACTTTTCAGCACTTTTTATAAAGATTTCCTTTATATATTCCCCATCTGTAAAGGGTTTGCCTTTGGCAGCTATGCAATGAGCAATTGCGAAGCTGAATTCTGTCGCTTTAGCCTTCGTTCCAGTTATTCCACAAAAAAAGTTACTTGTTTCTTATAACCAGAAACAGCTCTCTTTATAGTTTCACATTTCTCATCGTTGCTATTAAATGTGGACTGATGTTTGGTTTGGAAATGTCTTTGTACACTTGACGTGCGGCATACTACACTTTCGCGGCATATCGCACATACAGCACGATCCTTTTGTTGTATAAATCCATATTCATTCGTCCAATAGTCTTGAAAACCGCGAACATTTAGTTTTTGTTTCTTACCCTCCATTTGATTAAATATGGATGAATTATAACAAATATTAAACCAATAAGATACAAGTCTTAACAAAAAAGTTAGAACGGAAAGTAACGTCCAGTATTAAACGAAATGCAAGTTTAACTGGTATTACAGGCAAATGGTGCGCAGTAGCAAAACGAGGAAGAAAGGGGCGAATGTAATTCCAGCTTGAACATTCGTGAAGTCCACTTCGATAACTAGTCGGCGCTGCGCATGTTTCATCCCTTTTACTCCGAATGCGCTCTCACTCACCCTTCGCGCAGATTTTCGTGACATTAGCGAACCACGTTAGATAAATAATTATAATTAAACATTTTCTCTTATTTAAAAATCACTTCGTCTCGATATTTTTGCGATTTCCCTGATTTCCCTGAGTGCCATTCAGAACCCCATCGCGTGCCAAGCCTGGCACGCGTGCCATAGGTTGCCGACGCCTGCTCTAAAAGATAAAGAGCTAATATTATTGGAAAAAAATGAAAAAGGATTTTGCTGCATATTTCAAAAAGTCCATCCCATTCCAACGTAACAAACCCTCTAATAGTAAACAAACATGATGATTACAGACAACGTCTCCATATCAGCTAGATCAATCACACCGTATCAAGGAAAACATACCGATAATTTGCAATCATTACTTCTCAAACCAGTCAGGTTTATAAGAAAACGAGGATGTCAAAAAAACACCAAATATGATTTAGGCACGCATTCTTTGCAGCTGTAACATAGGAGGAGAATATAACGGCGAGTAGACAAGGGTAGTTGCTGACCCGTGCATGAAGACTTCCTCTCTTGCACAGGTATTTATTCGTATGGTATGGACGATGGTCACATGACCGACTCTTTCCTTTATAAACAGAAACCTGACCTACAATTGCAGAGCTTTGCGTTGATTAGAATTTTGACTTTACCATTAGCTCCGAGTACAATCTAATCGTCGTAGAAAGACTTCTTAAGCACTGACTACAGTCTCAAGCCTTCTCGAGTATTGACTACAATTTAGACAGCCCATGTTGGGGTATTCGTGTTTGTGCGGTTTTGTATGATCAAAAGAATAGTCGTAGTAAATGTTTTTTTTTTAATTATTCACACAAGTTCCTTACATACAGTCTATTTACATGGCACGGACACTTATTCCGATGTACAGCGGCTGTGGAGCATCGAACCTCTGGAGCGCTGGGTAGGCCGGTGAACTAGAGTCGCCTCCGGAATTTACCGCGTCATGCGGGATCCTTCGAGATTCTCCTGTGCGTCTTTCCGGGCGATGGGTAGCGATATTAGTCGGGGTGCTTCGAGGTCCTCTTTGTTGCGTTTAAAATTCCGTGTCTCGAAAGTCCCGTTGCGGTTCCCCTGGAAGTCTTCTGGTGTGATGGTGGTGCCGGTGATATTGGTCATAGTACCACCAGGCATTTCGAATCTCCTTAACTGCTGCGGTGTGCTCGCTTGGCTATTTCCTTCTACTGCTGCCAGGACTTTACAAACAAAAATGTGAAACATATCAAGTATTTTCTTTCCAACATATTTTTATAATTCATGAAATTCATTGATATTGTTTGTTATGCTCATAACGTTGATATGCAATATGTGAACTTTATTGATACAGTTCTGAATATCCTAAGTGATGATTGTACTCTTGCACTATAGATGGCATTTTTTGCATATTAGGTTTGAGGTAATACTGTGTTGACAATAGATTATTTCAATCTTAGTACAGATATTTCTTAATTGAATTTCATTTTCTCTTATTAGACATTTATTTTTGTCTTAGGTTACAATATTAAGATAATGAAAATGTATAATTTAAAAAAATAAATTATTTCAGATCTGTATAATTTATTCACCTGTAGAAGTCACAGTGTGGCAAAAGTGTTTAAAATAAAACAAATTTGAAAATCAGACATTGTCGTTATCTTAATATTAACAATGCCAACACCTAAGTGCCTCAACAATCAATAAAATTTTTGGTTGCAATTATGTAGTATAAAAGAACTGTCTTTCTTGGCGAAATTCAATGCACACTTAACATAATCACAAAAGAAACATTGTATGATTATGTCAATATATCAAGTATGCAAAATTCATTTTTGTAGTCATAACTAGTTAATTTCAAGTTCTGTATACACTAAATTCACAAGTTTGAAGCCCTGAGTACTTGAATCAGTTGTGTGTGACTTAACATACGCATATCGATAAACTAAAATTACTTGTGCCTAAAAGGGGGTGCAGAATAATAATTGTTACGATGTTTAGTACATTTATGTAAATTTTAGCGGTAGATGATAATCGTAAAATATTATATATTATACGTTCGCCTATCACTAACATTAACGTTAAATCCACGCACTTGGGCGCGTTTACGATGCTTTACTTTTATCGACGCCATAAATTATGATGAAATAGCTTTATACTCTGCTAGTAATGCAATAAATATGTTAATTTTGGTTTAATCCAGTTAACACTGTGTCAGTCGAATATTTATATTTTAGGAGTTCCTACTTTCCATGAAATTTATACAGAAAGTAAAGTTATGAGAGATATTAAATTTAGATAATAATTAGTTTTAAAGGATCTATAGGTGGTATCTAAAATTGTTATGAAATATTACCGATAATTGGTGATGGAGTAAAACATTGGTCAATGCCAAAGGAAGAAAAAAGATAAATATTTTAATTTAAAATATATACGTATATTTCTTGAATGACTTTCTTATTTATACCTTGCTGAAACATTTAAAATTATTACTGATTAGGATCTACATAAGATTACACTTGGTTTGTTTCACAATTTTTTCCTTACCTGATTATATATGTATATAAACTTCTCAGATTCTTTTATAACTCGCTCGTGATAATGCCTAGCAAACCTAGTCGAGTAAATAAAGAAAAATAGTGAACCAAACCAAGTGTAATTTAATTTCAACCTTTATCAGTAATTATTATTCTTTTTTTTTCTTCAAATTGTTTCTCATGTAGCACGTGGTGAAACATTTTGTAATATAGAAATAACACAATTTACGCTTGGTTTGTTTCACTGTTTAAACTGTTTAAACAGTGAAACAAACCAAGCGTAAATTGTGTTATTTCTATATTATTATTATTTTTTATTTAATGTACTCATGTAGTTTTGTAGAATATAAAAGGCAAAATTTACACTTGGTCTGTACCACTATTAAATAGTAAAACAAACGAATTATATAGTGTATTAATTCTATGTCTATTATTGATAGACATTGAACTCTTAATAAATTCATTTATTTAAAGGTACTAATAAATACATTCTAGTTACTGTCTAGATATAAATTGATTTAAATAAAACCCCAAGAAAGGTTTTAAGTGTATTCTTTGAAATAAGTTAATATGCATCTAATAAAATTAATAAAAAGCTTAAAAAATAATTTTATGATCAGTTTGTAAATGTCACATTTTATATAACCGGCGAGTCTATGCTTTTAAAAATGTACCCTATTTGGGTATCTTAAATATATTTAGTTTGTATAAAAAAATTCCAATAGATATATTTAGTAAATCTATTACAGGTTTAATAATAACTAACACTAAGAAAAATGTTCCAGCAACAAAACTCGCGAACGGATACGTCCGTCATTTATCTTGTCTTCGTGTAAGATAAAGGAATAAAAATTGCGGCACTAAGGAAACAGAAATCTAAAATTCGTGCCGTTTTCAATCGTCGGCGATTCGTTACCTTCCATTCCTGTTCGCGAAGATTGCCGGCATAAATAAAATAGGAAATAGTTGAAAATAAAACGGGCAAAACCAACAGTTCACTTTGGCCCGGGCATCAATCACCGACAAACCGCCGATCGATTCCGGATAGACGTTTAAAACAGATTTTAACAGCATTTCATTGAAATTCAATTAATCAATTGCGAAAAAATCCGGGCTTCGCAAACAATTACATTCCCTCTGACGTGTCGACTGCTTATAGAAAATTTACAAATTCAGCTTGATGTGTATTATTTGGTAGAAGTTACTTTTTAATTATATATTTATATCAGAAAGCTTAATAATATTAAAAATATTTAACCTATATAACGAATTATAAGACTTAAAATGGAATGACTTGAATAATAATAAATGGTGTGGTCAAAACAGAACTACTATACTCTAAATTATATAAAACTTCAGATACAAATATTTAAAATAAACCTAGTAAAAATCCATGGTTTGATCTAAAATTTATTAATAACATAAAACTTAAACAACATCTTCAGGCTAAGTGTCTATGATCCAAAAGTGATAACGATAAGAAAAAAAATATCACTTATTCCAGTGCTATTAATATTGCCAATGCATTTGCAAATCATATCTTGTCATTTAAGCAATCTTCAAAAATCTGGATATGCAGTGCTAAACTGACGTGATTTACACTGACCTAAGCAAGGTATTCGATAATATGCCTAATAATAAATGATCTAAACATCGATGTTAATAAAATTAACGCCATTAATTAATTTTTAAAAAGATGTACGTAAGTAGTGGTATATGGAGAAATTTTTTATATGAGGCAATTGTTGGTGCATCCCAAAGATATAACCTAGAACCGGTGATGATTTTTATTTTTGTTAACAACATGTATACCAAAATTAATTCGGATATTTTACTATGTGTAGATGATATTAAGATCGATAGAAAAATTAATTATCAATACGTCCATCAACTTCTGCAGGTTGATTTTAATAAATTAATTAGCTAGTGTTCTGAGAAAGGACTTGAACTAGACATAAATAAATATTGTGTAATTATTATAGAAATGTTAATACTTTGAATTATAATCATTATATTAATAATTTCATTTTACAAAGAGTGTCTCAATATAAATATGTTTCTATCTGCAATCTGTTTAAGATCATCAGCAGCAAAATTGATGATCAATAATTTACTAAAAATGTATTGTTTTATTTACCCAGAAGACATTTTTAACGTTATTTTAATACTTTTTCGTTCATTGAGCTCAGCACTGATCATTATTTCAATTCACCCCTATATAAAATGTATAAATGATGATGATGGTCCTGAGCCCTACTCCTCAAGCCAACTTCTTGTAAAGTTGAGTAGTTAGCCTATGGACCGTTACACAGTCAGTCAGCTTTGACCAATATTGCCATACTTTTCTGAATACGGAGTATCTGAGATGTTTTAGTGACTCACATTCACACAAGATGTGTCACGGTGCCTTCTTCTTGCACGCATTTCCGACGTAGGAGATCTTTTGCCACCCCTATGTTGTAGAGGTGCTTTTTTAATTTGCAGTACCTAGTAAGGGTACCGATTAGCAGCCGGAAACTGTTTCTTGTTGATTCAATATATTTCCTCCTCAGCTTCAGTGTCGGTAACTAGATAATTTTTTGGTGACCGCATACTTGTCATGTTGTAGAAATTCCTTTATGTGGTAGAGACTTAACGCTTTACCTCTTCAGGGCAACCCTATCGGTCCAGTCGTGCACTTTATTGTTTGAATGTTGCGCTTAATTTGGTGAAAAATAAAATGGGTTTAATCGAGACTGCCAGTTCCAGTAATTTCCGAGTACTTTCGAGTATCCCAGAAAGTTCTGTTTGGATAATCGTCACATTTCTACGTATAAAGATTATGAATCGCAGATCAAGTTCTTGGCACTAAATACCTACCCATGCGCCTTTATGATTTTTAGCCCCGTCCGTATAAACTGTGATTCATTGCCAATCTGATTTTTATTTTGTATTACCGATTAAATAGGTGTCTCGGTGGAACACTGCCGAGAGATTAATTGAGTTCAGACATGATTAATATAGCCTCTCTTAGTATTCTTCCGTGTCTCACACCGTTAACTGTAGGCTAAACGTTTGCCTTTAGTCTTACGGCTGTGGTTACTGCCAACTCCCTTCAATGTAAATGAAGGGGCTTCAGGTTCACTAGACGTAAGATTTCAGCCGTGGGCATTGTGCACTTTGTGCCCGCCATAACCAGGCAGGCAGGTAGGTAGTTTAGCTTCTTCTTAATTATTGGAAGTTCTAAACAGGCTTTGGGGTGGTCCCCTTTTCTTTTGGCTGTTTCAAATGAAGGGTCACTTTTCCCAGGCCATACCATAGCTGGCATTTGCCTCGAGGATGCGTACCCTTCAGCAGCTCGATTTCTCTTAGCAGTGTTCCAAAAACGATTAAGATGCCGTCTTTGGTCGTTAGTACCTTTTCCTCAAAAGAAGACACTGCTGCCCACTTGACTTTATTCTCTAGCATGGATTTGGTTAGGGTATCGACCCGTAGAGGAGAGCCGAGAGTCTTTTTCAGGTCACATCGTATCGGGTTTCCCGACGACACAATGCTCGCATGCGCTATCCTTGCCTATTTTATTTAGATATGTTCAAAACATCCGTGGTTTGATAATAGCTCAGTAAGGTGGTATGTCTGTCGCCGTGTCTCCTGTTTATCCACTTTTGGATGTCAGGGTTCAACCTACGGGTCCTCTCGCCGCTCATGCACCTTTTCCAACGCTCCTGACCGCCTTCTGTACGCTTTCGGCTTGTCTCCGCTTTTGTACACAACGTCCCTCCTCCCTAGCTCCAGATCTGGCGGCATGGTCATAGCCAGTACCTCTGCCATTTCTATTGAGACTGTCCTATATGCAATGCAGACCCTGAGTACTCCCGGTCTCAGGGTCCTGCGCAGTCTCTCCACGTTTCGTTTTGTCTCGATACTTCTGATCCAGGCGGGGGCTGCGTAGAACAGTTTAGCCCTTGCAACAATCAGCAGTACCTTCCTCCTTTGCTCTGTCGGGTCCACCCCAATGTACCTCTTTGAGGTACGGATTTGTACCTTGTGGCCCAGAAACTCGATTTCCTCGTGTCCGTTGCGCCCTGCTCGTTTAGTGGAGAGAAACACTGCTCCGATATTTTTACCGCTCACTATGATAATGATATCGTCGGTGAAGCCCACAAAGTTCGATCCCTCTGGCTGCTCGAGATGGAGGATTCTGTCGTATGCCACATTAGAGAGTAGGGGGCTTAGTATGGAATGTAATGGTATGCCTCCGGTTAGCTCCTTTATCCGTTCCCTGTCCGGAGTCGTCTCGTTGAGATAGCTACTCATCATACGCTCGAGATAGTCCGGGACATTCCCGCTCCCCAGTGCCTCCTGGATCACTTCGCACGGGATGGAGTTGAATGCCATCTTAATATCCAAGGTAATTGGTAGGTAGTGTTGCCTTTTCCTCATAGGGCCACTATTTGCTTCTCGGGGCATCCTTTTCACCTCCAGCAAGGCATCAATGGTTGACATTCCCTTACGAAAACCAAATTGCTTATTAGACAGCCCTTCCACATTGTCGATGTGTGCGACCAGCTGATGGTCCTGAGCCCTACTCCTCAAGCCAAGATAAACTTCTTGTGAAGTCAAGTTGTTGGCTGTGTGGAGTATTGCCCAGCTTTGATAAATCTCAGCACTCTTCTCCGAATACGCACCACCTGAGATGTTTGAGTGACTCGTATTCGCACAAAATGTCTTTTAGGGTCTCCTATTCTTGTACGCATTTCTGAAATAGGAGATAGTTTGCCACCCATATGTTGTAGAGGTGCTTGTCTAGCTTGCAGTGCCTAGTAGGGGTACTGATTAGCAGCAGGAATCTGTTTCTTGGTGTTTCAATATATTTCCTCCTCAGCTTCGGAGGGCAACTATTTGCCTCTCCACCTCCAGCAAGGCATATGTGGTTGACATTTCTTTACGAAAACTGAATTGCTTATCCGGTAACCCTTCCACATTGTCAATGTCTGCGACTAGCCTTTCGTTGAGTAATAGGAGGCAGATTGTCCTGTACGCTTTGGGGTCGGCTGAGTCTTTGCCTTCTTTTGGAATAAGGACCAGCCTAGCCTTTTTGTAGGTCCGCGGTAAAACACCCTGTCTAATGCATTGGTTGGTGAATTTGGTAAACTGCTAAGGATAGCTACCAACGTAGGCGCTTACAGCCTCGCCGGGTTTACCTCCAGGCCCTGGGGCTTTCCTCTTCGGCAGTGTGATAGCTGCCCTAGCTCCTCTTTGAAGGGTTCGAAGTCGTGGTCCCTTAAATTAGTGATTCCCTCGTCCTCCCGCATAGGCCTAGCGTGGTTCTAGAAGAGGGCTGCCGCTATTTCCCGTATTCCTCCCAGGACTGCCGATCCAACCACCGGATCAACTAGTGCCATATTCAGGGCAACGATTTTGTACGGCTTTCCCCAGATATCGATTTTGCTTAAGGAACCTTCTCCATTTGATGTTCTTAGCCATTAGTATAGCAGCTTTTAACTTTTTTTAGCAAGCTCACCTTCCTTGGCCATCTGCAGCTCTTCTCCTCGACCCCTCCTCTTACACCTGCTACTGTATCTCCTGGCCGCGTTTGCCAAGGTCGTGCACCAGCAATTACTTCGTTCCACCAGTAAACTGGTGGTTTTCTCATACTGCCTACTGCGCGCACCCAGGTTTTGGCCTCATCGGTTTACCTAGGAGACTGCTTCTGCCAACGATGGGTATATAAATATTTGTACATGCTTCCATGTAAGTTTTGGGCTTTGTGTCGGTGTGCCCGGGTAAGCTCAGACAAATTCCCAAAATCATTAGATCTATTACGATTGTTTTTTGTAGGGGGAACGGTCTGCTTGGTCTTCCCTGGTATTGGGCCTTGCTTATCGGAAAGTTGTTTGTTTGAGATCATCCCCTCTGTTTTTGTTTTCTGTTTTGGGGAAGCTCTTGTGACTTGTTTCACTCGTCTCTGGTTGCCCTTTTTGGGGACTAGCTCGTGGTTGCCCATTCTCTAGTGTAGAATCCTCTTTGAAACCTCCCCTAGCTTTATCCTCCTTTTATTTGCCGTTCCGCAGAGCGATTTTCTTACTAGACGCGTACCTCTGGCTTAGTGTCCTTGTCAGGGGCAGCCTGTTGGTGGCACTTGAGTAAACGGGACTGATGGCGTGCACAAGTTGTGGTGATTTCTGGTGAGCCACCCAAAGGTGAGCCGGGCAGTTGGCGGTTGACAGTCGGTGGGTGCTCGACCGAATTCACTGAGAGCCCCTTAGTCATACCGGGAACTGGAGCTTTCACTGGTGTAGCAGTTAGGATCACTTAGATGACCCTAAAATAAATATTTTAAAAGTTCTGAAAAGTAATGAGTGATTGCTAGAAAATTCTATAAATATGCTAAGATAAATGCTGATCAGAATTGAGAGAATTCGGGAAATATTTTAAAAGTTCTGAAAAGTAATGAGTGATTGCTAGAAAATTCTATAAATATGCTAAGATGGATTCCGATCAGAATTGAGAGAATTGGAGAAATATTTTTGAAAATGCTTTAAAAGTATAGAATATAGAAACAGCCTAAAAAAGTCTAGAAATCATGATAAGAAAAATGTTGGAATATTCTAAAAATCAAGAAGAGAAATTGCTGAACATCTATAGAAGCCTTTAAGATAATTTAGATAAGTGTTATATATTACTATATTAGTACATAGTATTCGAAATGTACATCTATTATTAATAAAAATAATAAGTGAAGTAAGGAATTTTATTTTCGTTTCATCATAATCTAATAATTTATCAAAACATGAAGATAAAAGTTTAGAAAATCCTAAAAATTTGTAACAACACTTTGCTTATTTTATCAGAATAATAAGAGGAGTTAAAGAAATCTATAAAATGATAGAATATTCTAAGAATCAAGAATAGATCATTTCTAGAAACTTTTAAAATAATTTTAAAAGTCTAATAATTTGTTGAAAAAATGAAGAAAAAAATTCTAGAAATCTGTAAAAGCAATTGTTTGCATATTTTGTAGGAAGCATAAGAACTTGTAGGTAATTTAAAAAAATATCCAGTTCTAAAAGTATGAAAAAATCTCGAATTTCTAAAAACCTCGAAAAATGATAAAAATTAATTAACAATTTAGAATTCTAATTAATCTAATTTATAAAAGCTGCTAACAAAATTTTGGAAGGTCCAAATAAGTTCTCTGAAAACGGTTTTTAAAATTATTATATATATTTTTACAAGTTGAAAAATTTATATAAAATATAGCAGAAAATGATGGAAAATTCTTAAACCATTAAAATACAGTTTGCTAATTATAGTTTGCTAAACAAGTATAGAGCCTTCAAGGCAATTTAGAAGCTTCTAAACAAATTCCTGCAGTTTGAATAATAAATTCTTAAAGTAGTCTACAATATAGCGAGTATTTAGGTATTTTCTCGTAAATTAAAAGAATTATAAACTAAAACATTAGAATAAATCGTAGAAATCTGCTTCTAGAAGTCCGACAGAAAATCTTTAAAAAATTTTAGTATTAAAAAAAATTAAAAAGAAATGGTTGAAAATGTTAAATTCTAATGATTTTTTCTAAATTTTATAAAATTTATTTAAAATGCTTAAAATGTATAATTATAGGAACCCCTAAGAAGATTTTAGAAATGTCCAAAAAAGTTGTTGCAACTTTAAAAGAACATTTTTTATATCCTTCAAAAAATGTTGAAAATTCTGATAAAATCTAACAAAAAAATGCTTAAAAGTCTAAAAGAAAATGCATAATTTTGCTAGAAAATTCAAGCCTCCAGAGATTTTAGTTTCCTCAAGTGAATTTCATCTTCAGAAGTTTTTAAGATAAATTGTCAAAAGTACCTAAAAATAATTAATAGTTGCTGAATAATCCTAGAAATATAAGGGGAATATTCAGATAAGATGATGCATGAAATGCTGAAATATTTTAGAAAATGCTTTAAAAGTCTAGAATATTTGTATTAAATTAAGAAATCTAACAAAAAATGTTGAATTATACTAAATATTGATGAAAAGCTCTATACATCTTTCTGAAACATTAACTTTAAGTAAATTCTCAAAAATGAACAGACAAATTAAAATTTTCGAAAAAAATTAATCATTAGGAAAAGTTATTGAATTCCAAGTGCATATGTAATTCTTTAACTATCTTCTTGAGAAATCGTACATATAATAAAAAGTTTCAGAATTCTACATGTCTAAAAGAAATATCACTAGATATTTATAGAATTTTTAAAAATAAAAAATTAAAAAAATTGGAACTTCAGTGTTTCTAATAATTAAAAGCTTGTAAGAAAAAAAAACTAAAGCTCCTAGGAAATTCTCTGAAGAACATCTTTTAAAATTCTTGAAATAAATTTAAAAACCTTCTGGAAAATTCCAACAAAATATAACATGAGGGATAATTTCAATTGAATAATAGTTTAAAATAGAATTTAATAATTAATAATAAATATTCTTAAAAATTTCTCAATTCTTAAAAGAGGTCGAAAGAAAATTTAGAAAATTTTAATCAGATAATCCAAGGAATTGGGAAACCGTTTCTAAAAGATGCTGAAATATTTAGGAATCTAGAAAAGAACTGAAAAATTCAGATACAAGATGTTAAGATAACATTTCAGAACTTGTAGGTAATTTTACAGAAAAAAATTAAAATGTTATGATATAATAATAACAGTGCTGAAAATGTCTAGAATATTAAATTCTATTCAATTTAAAGACAAATTATGAAAATTTTATATTTAATGAGTAAAGGTTTTTGGAAATTAACAGGAGCTCTTCTTGAAAAATTAGTAAAGATAGTGTTTAATTAATGTTTCATTACACTAACCGGCAGTAAAACATTTTTGAACTATCTTGATTGGAATTAGTAGCCACTTGTTGTTTTTAGTTCTAATAAAGGTAGTAAAGATAAAATTAAGAATGAAATAAAAATGTTGTTACATAAATAAAACAGATGTAAAATAAATAGGCGTTACAATTTTAATATTTGAGTATAATTTATCATCACATGAAAACAAACAAATATATTCTCTTAAATACTGTTACATTTATTACAGACTCTTTGAATATAATTTTATTTCAACTACATGAACAAATGTTAAACTTTAATAAAGGATTATAAGCGAGAATAATTTATGTAGTTAGTTTGTACTACATTTGTAATCAATAAAATAAAACCGGAATAGATATAACACCACTGTATACAAATTGTTTTACAGCGAAATAATACAAAACAAACAATTGTGTAATTGATTTGATTTCCGTTCACGCAATACAATATCACACGATTATACATGAAATTCAAAACTACATAACTACGTGTAAACGCGTTCAATTCTAATTAAAAATCATAACGTTTCAATCGTTCCAAATTTCAAATGGCTGTAATTATTGCGAATTTAATTTATATGCACTTAGAAAGAAGTGAGGAAAATTGCACTTTCCCGGCTTAATTTATCCCACTGATTACTCAATTTGTCGGATTGTGAGCGAGCACTGTTTCCATCCACGCTTAATCTGCCGGGTTTAAAATGTCAGCAATTGAATTATATTTAATTCCGGCCAGGATCGGATTAATTGAATGCGCTCCATTAATACAGAAAATCTTAATTAGTATTCAGTTTCAAATCATCACGGCCATTTACTTCCGTCCCATAAGATGCGCGTTATTATGATACGGGATTGCGCGAATTAATCGCTATATTGCCGTAACAGTGTTCTGTACGACTTTATACATTTAGGTTTTACCGCTTATAATTCATAAAACTATGTTATTTCAAATAATAAAAAGGTTTTATCATTTTTGCCGAAAGCCGCGACTTTTAAACTCATTGTATTTTAGAAATATTACATGAACATGCATTTAACTATTTCAACTTCTACAATTATAAAGGGTTTCTTTGACAATTTACTATTAAACGATGAATATATAGATGTCTAATGTATTAGTGGAGGTAAATAAATATTTTCTTAGATTCTCATTGAAACGTGTTATTTATTAGTGGCATGTAATCCATCGAATTTGCATCATTGTACTAAATTGCATTGGAAGAATTATATTTCCTTACTTTTAATCAAATTCAGAGTAAATTCCGAACTAGCTTATATTTAATTATTTGATGTTTTTTGAAGTTTCAATTTTAACTCCTCATTTATCAATTATTTTATTTAATAGATTTAATAATAAAGAAATGAAATTAAGTTTTATAAAGGAATATAGAAAAAAAGAAAGATGAAAAATCGTAACATCATTTATTTCAAGAGCAATTTATTCTTCTCGTACCTATATAGCTCTTATAAGTTACACAAATATTGCCAATATATTGGAAATGGCATTTTTTGTTGCAATATGAACACAAAATATATTACAACCATTTTCCTACAATTGATTACGTCTCAAAAAATGGTCTATGGATGTGCGCCTCTTATTTTTATTTCTTTCCTTTATTATTATTACATAAACAAGGAACAAATAAAATGTATAAGTTCAAATCCGATGAAATAATTATTATTAATTTTGAATGCTGAGAATTAAATGGAATAATTAAATAGCAAAACTATATTACGGTACGTAAATAATTTATTTAAGCTCAGTGAATAAATATAACTGCTAAGTAACTAAAACTAATTATTATGTTTTCATGCGGATTAAAATAATAGTTTCCGTTATAAACTAGGATAAAGTTCATATGTGCTCATGTTGTAAGCGGAGTTGTTTGATGCATTAATTAATGCCTGTGATGCGAAGTTTAATTATTAATTAACTGCGGGTTTCAAATTTTATAATTAATATCGAAAACAAATATGTGCCATGTTTTGTCACTAAAATATATAGGGAAGATAGGCGTAATGTATTAAGGGAAAATAAATTCAATTATTTGATGATTAAATGAGAAATCATTATAAATTCTCTGACATTTCACTTATAATCCTAATAATATTATTATTTGCACAGTGATCTCTCCGAATTCCAGGATACCAGTAAAAACCTATATTAACATCACCCGTTGCCTCTGCCAAGCCCTTATTTACATATACATATGCTATAATTTACATTAATTTACAGGGCTATACACAAACTGAAGTCTTAACTGACATGACACGACATAGACATATTTATAAACATATGAGGAACCAAACAAGCTAGCCTAAGTATATGATTGTATTGCGCCGTTTACTGACACGGCCTTTTCCTTCCTTCCTTCTAGTTTAAGAGTCCATCACCTCTTGTTGCTGGCAGAACACCTTTCCTGCCAATATTCCCCCAGCGCTCCCGTGTCTCTTTTCTGGCCACTCCTCTGAGGACGCCCCTTCTCACGTCTTTTTAGGTAGCAGCGGCCCAGGCTGCAACCATCAGACCAGCAGAAGGGCTACTCGTAGTGCCCCATACTGCCCTTCTCAGCGACTCCGCGTCCTTCCTGGACCCGAGGGCATTCTCCCAAATCGTGGCTGTCTATATCAGCCTGAAGAGCTACACGCCCACGTTAAGTCTGCTAATTTCCCTCGTTACCCCCTCCGGCCGCGTCGCTGCTTCCATTGTATGTCAGGTACAGAGCTTGTGCCCCTCTCGACGGTCTGTGCAAGTAGCTCTCCTTTCCCCCTTGGTTCTTTGCGGTGGTCTTAGTCGTCGCCATACTAACTCCTCTCCTGTGTAGCTAATCAAGCACTAGCGAAACCACTTTAGCCGCGGCCTCTTTAGTTGCACTATATCCACCTTCCCAGTAACGATAAGGAGGTTGTCTGCAACTCCAACTAGTTTTGCTCCCTTCTAAAGTAGTAGCCCGAACTCTTCGTCAAACATTACATTGCGATACTTGCGGGAGTAGTCTCTCTGACACCTTCCCCTCTGCAACTTCTATAGATAGACCCAATGATACCTACCGGGTTCCTTTTAATTTTTGCCCATCTTAGGGATAAGAACTAATCTCGTTTTTTGCCGTTATGGTTATGGTTCGCGTATGCATTGTGCTCCTCATATCTCTGCCTCGGAAATTTACAACAGTCAAGGTACCACTTGCACTAATGCTTCGATGTTATGGAGGCCCGTATCTAGCTTTCTTCGCGACGATGCAGTATGTCCTTCCTCATGTGTCTACGTTTACCGCTTTCTTTAACTCTCTTCATTTCGCCCTCTTGCTTGTCTCGATGGTTGTCCCCAGGTTTTGCGTTCCGTCCATTAGCGCTTCTTCGAAAACCATGCTTTTTCCTGCATTTAGTGAAGTCCCTTCTTGCGGCATTCGCTTGTCCCGTTCTGCCACCATCTCCCCATTGCACCACTTTCTTCTAGAACTTTCTTCATTTCGCCCTCTTGCTTGTCTCGAGAGGCCAGGTCCGTATCTTATAGCCTGATGCAAGAACAGATGCCCATAATCCCACTCACTAACGGCTGAAGGCAAACGCGATCACAGCGATGCCAAGTTATGCTTTGGTGAAAAAATACAATTTCGAAAGAAAATATAATGTACTTATCCATCATATAGAAGACTGCGCCGACGGCTAACCCACCGAAGCAGAATAAAATTAGTTTACCGACGGCTCAAAGACCGACAAAGGGGTAGAAGCAGGTATATACGGTACAAAACCCGAGGGAAAGATTTCCGTTAGTCTCACCAAGGACACCATGGTGTTCCAAGCAGAGGCACCAGTTATGTAAGACCTTTTTCTTTGCCTGGACTTTCTCAGTGGAGAAGGGTAGTGAGGGAGGGCACTGTGCCTCTTACTACAAATGTTGGAAAAATAAAACAAAACTTTAATTTATTTAAGAATTATAAAGTACTAGAATTAATTCGAATACAACAAAATATTAATTCGGAAATAAATGAAAATGTAAAAGCGAAACATAAAATGAATTCAGAGAAATAAAATGAAAAGTATAATAGATTCAAAAGGAAGAAACATAAATTCTTCAAGTTAAAAATTAAACGGAGAGCACGGGTACGGTGCCTCTTGCTTGTATGGGGCCCTACGCCCACAGTCTAGTCTTTCGTTTGTTACACCCTCTTCCTTCTTCCCAAAATTTCTGCCTCTTTTGTAGAGAGGCGGAAATTCCTACTTCTGATATATACGACTTATTCCTGAGAAAGCCCGAAAAGACAGACGACTGATCCATCCTCCCGCCAGACTTGCTGACCACGATCCCTTCAGGCCCTTTTTGCCCTCTTGGGAGGCAAACCGGGGCACCATTAACCTCTTGGGGAAGATGGCGGAGGTGGCAATATTAACCCGGGCACCGTGGCTCTCTTGGTGGAGGTGGCGGGAGCGGCAATATTAATCCGGGACACCAGCGTACAGCCTGTACAATAAGGTTTTCCTTTAGTGCTAGTGGTTGTATATCCTCCTCCTTATAGATGTGGGAGGGGCAATTGGAGGGGCTGTCCGGGGTCAGGGGAGTTTTCATTGCGGGTGACACGACTTCGGGGCGGAATGTTTCTGCGGTGAGGAGGAGTAGGCGTCCGTGTATGTTCTTTACGATCTTCTCACCCTCTCCCTTCAGGTTGCATCTCACAGGCGAGATCACGTCGTGGATTCGATACGGTCCGGAATACTTCGGAGCTAACTTTGCAGCAAAATGATCAATAGCCGACGACAATTGATGTTTTTCCGGAAGACCATATCTCCCTTTTCCGGTTTCCAATCCCTTCTCCTCAAATTGTAATATCGGCTTTGACGGACGGAAGCGAAGTAATTATTTCGCCTCACCATTTCCTGTATTTCTAACAGTTTATCCCGGCGTTTACGGTAGGACGGTCGACCAGGAGGAATCACGCTAGGAAGATCAGTCTGAAGTTCTGGGGTTGTTTTCTGCGGAACTCGGGCTTCTCTGCCGAAATTGAGGAACGCCGATGAAAACTTGGTAGTTACCGAGACCGCAGTATTAATAGCAAAACATAGTTCGTTAAGGTGCTCATCCCAACGCCGCTGCTCATCCCCACAATATGCAGCTATCATGGTTTACATAGTCTTGTTGGCTCCTTCCACGAGGTTAGCTTGCGGAATATAGGGCGAAATTTCCACCCGTTTTACCCTAAATTCGTTTAAAAAATTTATGAATTCTTTGTCAATAAACTGGCGGCCACTGTCCGCTATTATTGTTTCTTGTGCTCCAAATTTTAGAAATACTTATTTGTACAGTGCGTCTACTATAGCAGGGGATATTGCGGAACGTAGTGGAGCGCCTCCCACCCACTTTGTAAAAGGGTCTTAGACCATCAGGAGATATTCCCATTTTTTGAACGTGGAAACTGAGCCACGGTGATTTAGTTGTGGTCGGCTTCATCAATCCGGGAGGCTTCTGGGTAAAGAATTGTATTTAATGGCCTGACATGCCCGGCCAGTAATATATGCGGGCTATCTTACTTATAGTTTTGGCTATTCCTAGATGTCTAGCGGTGGGTGCGTCGTGAAAATCCTGGCACAGCTTTGTCCTCAGATGGGCGGGTACGCATAACTTCCAGGGATTGGTGATTTCCGGCTCTGTGTGTGTGTCAATCTTTTATGCGGAAGTCTGGATACTCGTCCGGAGATTTCTCGACGTTCTAGAATATCCTTTCTCCAATCTCGGAGGCTAAAACGGGATCATGTGATAATGCATCAACGCGCTGATTCTTTGCCCCCTTTCGATATTAAATATCAATGTCAAGCTGCTGGAGTTCTTGTATCCACCTTGCGACTCTTCCGGCTGCTTGCAAGCTCAATAAATATATGAGCAAATTAGGCCTAGCGGAAGAAGTACCATGCAGATTCTGCCTATAGGAAGAAGAGGATTACACATCAAAAGCTGGGCATCACAAATTCAAGCACGGAGAACTATACCTAAGCCCCTCTGGCAGGGCTAATAGGACTAAACAAAGAGGCAAACCTAAAGCTGATCATCTGATCAATCAGAAGATATGAAACTTCTATACAAATGGGAAAAGACAAAACACAAAAAAAACTTATTTAGGAAACAAAGAGAGCTTATTTCGCTAATACGATTTTAAATGCAGAGAATAAACAAAAAAGAGTATGGGAAATGATAAACAATGAATTAAATTGTAGTCATATTAATAAACCCATTCACATAGAAAATGAATATGGTGATATTATATCTAGTACAGAAGACGTCGCTAACTCGTTTGCAAACTACTATTCTAATATTACAGAGGCAACACAGAAAAATCACCTCGGTACCAACATATCCCTGAAACCAACCATACCTGACCAAAAACGTTCATCAGTGTTTTTAACTCGAGTCACAAAGGAAGATATATTGGATATAGTAAAAAAAATAAACACAAAAAAGTACAGCAGAAGACCAAATTTTCCGGACAATTGTTAAAAATGCATCGAATATATCTTAGAGCCACTGATAGATTTAATAAATGTGTCATGCAAACAAGGTGTATTGCTAACAGCACTGAAAATTGCTAAAGTAATACTGATCATTAGGAAAGGTTCAACAACGGATATTGAAAACTATAGACCAGTGGCAATAATAAACAGTTTTTCCAAAATCTTTGAAAAGATATTAGCAAAGAAAATATGGTCATATTCAAATCAATTTAAACTAATTAAGGAAACGCAACCTGGCTTTCGTCTCAATAAATTCACAGAAACGACAAGTGTTGATTTAGTTGAAGAAATAACAAAAAGTGTAACAAGTGGCAGGTCTCTTTTATTGATATAAACTTTGTGTGTGATAAACAAACTAAATTTGTACGGCATACGTGGAAATGTTTTAAATTTGATAGTGTACTTTTTGTCTAATCATGAAGATATTCGTGAGAATTAATGACAGTGATTCCAAAGTGTGTAACATAAATGAAGATATTGTGCAAGGATCGACACTTGGGCCTTTATTATTTATACTATTTATTAATGACCTAAGCGATTTTATTTCCTTGGGTTACATGGTCAATTTTGCAGATGACACTACAATTATTCTTAAAGTAAAAAAAAAAAAAACTTATGCTTAATACAAATAAAACTGTTGCAATTACATTTTATAATAGAAAACCATCAACTGCTCAAATCCAATATGGAGAAGAATGCACTAAATTTCTTGGCAGTCTTTTAGACAACAAAACATCTTGGTGTCAGCAGATTGACCATGTAACATCCAGACTAAATAGTGCATACTAGCACAAAAAAGAATTTTAAGATTAATATTTGGAATCACAAGATCTGATTCATGTAGAAATATATTCATAAATAACAATATATTAACCTTAACAAGTGTATTAATATTAAAATGTGCATTATTCGCATATAAATTTACGAGAAATAATAATCTGCACACATACAATACTCGTCATTCTACAGATGTTAGAATTCCAAAGCATATCAGCACATTGTACGAAAAATCTGCGTTATATTAATGTACAACAGTTTACAATAAGATACCTCTAGACATTAAGAAATGTGACTGCATAAACAAATTTAAAAATGCATTACAGTCCTTCTTAATACGTAAATGTTACTATACGTTTACAGAATTTATTTTTGACAAAACATTATAACTTTTATCTGTGACTATTTTAATGTGTACTTGTATTACATTTGTATTAACTGTATTGTATTAGTTTTACAATTTTAAATTGACGTTCATATCCACTTAAAATGAGTAGTTATTGTTTATCCTTTATAATGTATTATGTTTGTAAATAGTGGCACTTGAATAAATGAATTGAATTGAATTGACTTGAAGTTTTATAATAAAACATATACTAGAGTGAAAATGATGACACAGGCCATTATAGTAAATAAATTTTAATACATTTTTCTGAATATTTTCAATACCGTTCATGGTAGAGTGCTGCAATTTGATACAACCTAAACTAACATTAAGTAAATTCTTTAGCGAATTTGTCACTTCGATCGGACCGCGGAAACCATGCTATACAAGGTGTTTCATAAATTTGCTTGCTTAAAACATTTTTGTTTACTCGTAAATCTATATTTATTTTTCCACATTTAAATAGAAAATAATTTTAGAAACTTTTATTAGTCTTTGAAAATTTTGATAACAGTGGCCGTTTTGGGTTAAAAGCAAAAATTTTAGTCTCTGAAATCATACTTTTATATTATATCTTTTTTTGAAGTTATAACATTTTATTTACACTATCAAATTACATGCATTATACATAATATTTTATATATATATATATATATATATATACATATACATAAAAAAAATAGCATTAATTTGTAGTAGCTTTTTTTGATGTTTCTCCCTCGGTCTTCACCTCGAGAATCTGGGCCATCTGATCCATCTCGGGCTATTGGTATTGAGGGATTTATGTGTTGTTCTCTGTTTCTTCAATTTATATTTTGTCATTCAGGAGTAAGTTTTTGATCTTTAATTTATAAGCCGGGTATTTAAGACTCCGGATTTCTACATTTAGGTTGTTAAATTGTTTGTAGTCTCTGTTGTTAAGAGCTGTGTATATTATTTTTTTGTGAATTTTTCAGTCCTTATGTCAGATTTTCTTCTTGTCTTATAGTTGTGTACTTCTTTATTTATAGTGAGTGATATATTTGTCTTTATAAGATTATTTTTAATTTTATATATGAAGAGTAGGTTGTTTAATGTTATGAGGTTTTTTATGTTTAATTCCTGGGTCTTTTTATATAGTTCTACGGTACTAGTTCTTTTATCTAATTTGTAAAGGTTTTTTAGCATTTTATTTTGTTGTATCTGTATTTTTGTCTTATTTTTTTTTTGTTGTGTTTCCCCAGATGTTACATAGGTAATTATTTTTTGAAGTAAACAGGGCATGATATATTGATTTTTTTGCGGTTGAAGGTACGTAACTACGTATTTTGTCGATTGCTGCCAAAGGTTTAGTATTTTGTTGGAGTAGTTTGTTGATGTGCGCGTCCCATTTGAGATTCTCTTGGATTTTTAGTCCCAAGTAATCTACTTCTTTGATTTGTTTGATGTCCTTTCCTTTTATTGTTATTTTAAGGTCTGGTAGTAGGAATTTTTCATTAAACACCATGTAAGTTGTTTTATCTTCGTTGATTGTTAGAAGGTTGTTAAAGTACCAAGTTTCTAATAGTGTTAAATCATTATTGATCTTTTCTTGGATTTCGGTATAGTTTTTTCCGTTATATATAATGCAGGTATCATCTGCATATACAGGGTGAGTTTTTTTCGATGTTCTCTATGGGGATCTCGGAAACTATAAGAGATAGAGAAACGGTTAAATGGGAAAAGAAGTGTAGATTAACGAGACGAATAAAATTCCACTTTCAAAGTTTTCAAAAAAGTCAAGGGTAACTAGATATTTTGAAAAAAGTAAAAAGTGTCAATTTTTTCAAATCAATATATCTCGGTTATTATAACAGATAGAAAAAAACTGTAAAGGACAAAGTTTTAGATAATTTTATGTAGATTAATAAAAAATAATTAGAAAATTTTTATCGCCATTATTTTCCGAGATATGATGCAAACTTACATTTTTTTAAATGGAAACCATAGTTGGCTATGGCCTCATTCAAAAGGTAATTTTTTTCTCTTTAATCCAATATGACATACGACATAGTTATTTTTTAAAATAACTGAGTTATAGTCATTTTAAATTTTATTATAAATAAAAAATGGGTAGCCATGAAAAAGATGAAAGTAAAACAATTGCAGTTGTTTATAATAATAGCAATATTGTAATTACTAGTTCTACAAAGTTAAATAAAAATGGAAAACCAGCATAAGTACAATAATTCTGTACTTATCAAATGGCCTTCTGTATATGGTAGAAACCCATTTGTTAAGAGGATAATACGTTTCTTACAAAAATATTATGAACAGATGAATCGCGATTCACTAATTGTGGTATTTTTAGTCGCCACAATGAACATAGATGAACTTAAGAGAATCCATGAGAAGTTTCACAGAGAAAACTACAAATTAAATTTGGGTTTAATCCATGGTGTGTTTGGATTAATAATTCTCGGTCCATATATTTTTCACCAAGTGAAACTGATTACTTTCAATTTCTTCAGAAAACATTTGAAGATACGCTCGATTGTTTAAATTTATCATTACAAGCAAGATTAAAATGGTTCCAATATGACGGTGCTCCACCTAATAACATGTTGACTTTACAAATTATTTAAATGATGCTCTTCCTATCTCATAAGTGGGAAGAAATAAACCAATCCCAGGGCCACCTAGATCTCCCGATCTGCGCGTTTTAGAATTGTTTCTGTGGGGTTATGTAAAAAACAAAGTATATGAAAAATCATATCAATCTGTGGAGGATCATAAACTAGTTGTTATTGAAACATTTAATTCAATTTACATGAGAATAGTCAAAAAGCCATAAATTAAATTTTAAAAAGATATAATTTATGTCATAGTAGACTCGTTGACTATATTTTTTAATATTAAAATTTCTCTCCCATTGATATATTGATAATTACAGAATTACTTTATGCAGTTGTTTCATTTTGATTTATCTCTGTAAAACTAATGATTACAATATTGCCAATATTATAAACAACTGCAATTGTTTTACTTTCATCTTTTTCATGGCTACCCATTTTTTATTTATAATAAAATTTAAAATGACTATAACTCACTCGATTTTAGAAATAACTATGTCGTATGCCATATTGGATTAAAGAGAAAAACATTACCTTTTGAATGAGGTCACAGCCAACTATGGTTTCCATTTAAAAAAATGTAAGTTTGCGTCATATCTCGGAAAATAATGTCGATACAAAATTTCTGATTATTTTTTATTAATCTGCATAAAATTATCTAAAACTTTGTCCTTTACAGTTTTTTTCTACCTGTTATAAAAACCGAGATATATTGATTTGAAAAAATTGACACTTTTTACTTTTTTCAAAATATCTAGTTACCCTTGACTTTTTTGAAAACTTTGAAAGTGGAATTTTATTCGTCTCGTAAATCTACACTTCTTTCCCCATTTAACCGTTTCTCTATCTCTTATAGTTTCCGAGATCCCCATAGAGAACATCGAAAAAAACTCACCCTGTATATATGGTTTGCCATTTAGATCTAGTTCTAACATATCATTGGTGTACATTATGTATAGTGTTGGTGGTAGTATACCTCCTTGTGGTATTCCATATTCTGAGAACATCGGTATGCTCTCCTCATTTTTAATTTTTGTTATTTGAGGTCTGTTTGTTAGATAAGTCTTTATAAGTTGTATGTCTTTTTGATCCCTGATTCCCATGGCCTTTAGTTTTTCTATTAGTTTGCTTTTTGAAACTGTATCGAAGGCCTTCTTCATATCAATGTAAATCCCCACTACTTTTTCTTTTTCTTGTAGATTCGTTTTGATTTGGTTTATTAAGTCATATGCTGCCGATGCTGTTCCTGAGTGCTTTTGAAATGCGTATTGTTGTTGATGGATAATTTTGTGCATATTTAGGTGATCAGTTATTTGACTTTGTAAGACCTTTTCTAATATTTTATTTAAGTTAGAGAGAAGTGAAATAGGTCTATAGTTTTCCGGACTTGTTTTGTCACCTTTTTTGTGTATTGGGATTATTATTGTTTTTTTCATGTATTCAGGGTATATTCTTTCTGTTATAACTTTATTTATTAATTTTACTAATATATTTGTAAAAATTACATTATTTTGTTTTATTAGTTTATTTGAGATCTTGTCAAATCCAGAAGTTTTATATTCATTTAGATCCATAATTATGTTGTTAATTTCTTTATAGTTAGTTAGTCGGAAGGTAAATGTAGGTATGGGTTTTTTCGTTACTGTTGTTGTTGAAATTTTATGTGTATTTTGAATTTGTTCATCTGCTAATTGTTTTCCAATGTTTGTAAAGTAATAGTTTATTTCGTTTGCTATTTCTTTTGTGTTTTTGGTAAGAGTTCCATTTCTTGTTCTAATTTCTCCAATTCCTTTTTCCTCATTTTCTTTTGTTTTTATTTGTTTGTTTATTAGCTTCCATAGGTTTTTTGTGTTGTGTTTGTTATTTTCGAACTGTATTTTATAGTATTGAGTTTTTATCCTTTTTATGATTTTTGTAGTTTCTTTTTTATGTCTGTAATATTCTTCTTTTATATTTTCCTTTGTCGGATTTTTATTATATTTCTTCTGTAGTTGATTTCTCTTGTTGATTTTCTTTATTATTTCTTTATTAATCAAAGGATTTTGTTTTCTTCTTTTTATCTGTGTGGTTCTTTGGTTACTTCGAATGATATTTTCTAGAGTAATTGATAATTGTTCAAAATTATTTATTTTATTTATATTAATGTTATTTATTTCGTGTTTGCATTGGTCGTAGTTTATTCTTGTAGCGCTATACACTTGATATTGACATGCTTGATGCTGTGATTTGTATTTTGTTTATTAGTTTAGGTTTGTTGGTAATTACATGGTCTATTATTGATTTTTTGCCATTTTCATTATATCTCGTATATGATTTTGAACATACTTTATTTCGAATTTTATAATTGTTTTCTATTATTATGTTTTTATATTCTTCTGTTATTTTATTTTTTTCTAATAAGTTGATATTTATATCTCCTATCAGTAACAAACAATAATCCAAAAATCCTCGGAAAAATCTGAGTTGGCGATGACAATTGATAAACGAATTGAGCTGCTAACTTGCCTATGTCGTTTAGACAAAACATTATTATTTTTTAAATTTTTTTTAAATAAAAAAAATTGTTTTTACTAATGAAAAATTAAACATTTGGTCTAAACGACATAGTAAAGTTAATACAATGAACTAGGCATTACAATCAATGCCTAATAATTAAATTGATTAATTTCTATAAATGTTAAAATTACAATGTTCATAATTATAATCACAATTAAACAATATATTAATTTAATATTACACTAATTTTAATTGCTTCAATTGAAGTAAATATAATTATTACTGGTTTAATTTTAAATTTGGTTAAATTTGTTCAATTGTTTATAATTTAATAAACCAATACGTACGAAATTGTAAATAGTTTTAATACTAAAACCATTATATTTGCCCATATTTAACTAATGTGTATTTTTATTGTTTTAGGTGAGTGTACATTTCGCGATTTTATATCCATAAATTGAAGTGGTAAGTGACTTAAATATGTAAGAAATTTCCAACATTATCATATAGATAAACTCTCTCGTTTATCTATTAATATAATTAATTTTTACTAAACTATATCATATAAAAATCATTAGAAGATCTAAAATAAACGCACTATTTAATTGTGTTTCATCGGAAGTATTTTTCTGATCTGCAAAGAAAAAAAAAATAAAATGGCGTTTATTATAATACGTCACATAGAAATAATACTAATAATAATATAATTAATGATAAAGATTTTGGTTATTTACAGAAATAGCACTTAGTATACTTATCTATCTGTTTATCTAGTATACTTACAAAATTTAATTTTAGTTAGATAATAATAATTTTTATGCTACTATCTTGAAGTACTTGGTGTTTCCAAGCATTTATTTATTGTACTATTTTTAGGTTGTTTTGACTTAATGCCACTAACAAGAATGTATCAAAAGACAAACAAAACAATATGTAAGCAAACACGAAGAAAATTGTAATTATATACCATTTATAAAATATACTCGTATCTAAATACAGATTATTCACAATATCTAAACAACCTTATTGTTATTTGTGTTGGTTTTATTTTGATTTAATTTATTTCTTGAACTCTAACTGGTATTACGTAGTCGCAACATTAGTTATTGTTTCTCGTTAATTTTAGTGGAGTACAATATTCTCTTACCCTTAGTCAGAATCATAAATAACAGAGACAATTGATGGTAATAAAAGTAATAATTAAAATAATTTATTTTTATAATACTGCACCTATAAATCAATATTTAATTTAGACAATTTATGGTGAATGCGCCGGGTCGCACTTTAATGTACTCGTTTGCATCTTCTCTGCACTTCATGACTTATTCTCCTTTTGTCTAGGGGTGCGTTTTTGATCAGATGTAACTGTTAATATCTTCTTTTCAACAATAGCAAATTACTCACTTCAACAGATCGTAAGTATCAAAGTCAGAGTGACCGAGAAACGTAACCTGTATCCCTTTGCTAGGAGGTGTTTACCTGTACTGGTTTAGTTTTTTATTTTCAGTTGCTTGTTAATCACAACGGATTATCATTTTGTTTTTATAATACGACTTTTAATGACTAAAAATTGTATATAGCTTCACAACAAAAATTACTGCGACTCCTGAAAATATTATTTGTTACATTGCGTAGTACGTTAATGTATGTAGTTTTCTTTCACTAAGTGGCTTTATTTAAAATAACTTTAAAACTAAAGTTTAATGATTTATGGTGAGATTTTCACTCTTCACGATTAAATAAAATATAGTTATACTTTGTGTTGGTACTATTATCCTTCTTTTTATCGTTAGTTTAGTTTTCAATTAGTATAACTTGAAAGTTGAATATTTGAAAATATTAATTGGAATGGTTTTGATTTTCTATTTTATATTATATAATTTTCTAACTAGTGTCAATATTTAATAACAGGGTTTAAACTAGTGAAGAAGAACGAAGAGCTTTAATTTAATTTTCAATAATTTAGGAGTTACACTACCACCAGAAAAGTAAAGATGACGAACGCTCTTCATCATTTCTGTCTTCCTAAGATGAAATTACGTTACCAGCGCCGAACAGATGATTCATTCATTGTATTTTCTCCATACACATCCTTGTTAATAAATTATTGATTTTAAAATTTTTTAGATCTTATCCAAAACTAGTAAAAATGTATAAATCATTAGCTACTATGCCCAAGATTAATTAATTTTATTTCTTCAAAACTACAATATAAATTTAACAATAAATTCAATAAATTTTTGGGTTAATTTACAAGACTATACAAAAATACGTGTTTGCCCATTTTCTTTGCATGAACTGTAGCATAAGTCTTATATGTTACACAATTCGCAGTCTAAATAATGTATAAATAATATTAATATTATTATATGTATTAAGTTTTTTTGGCACAGAATTGAAACAAACAAATAAATAAATAAATATATCCACATACAACTGTGCGTAAGACTTGATGAATTGTTAAAAATATCTTTTGTTTCTATCAACCCAAAAGCAAATATGTTTAATATCTGGATATTAATAATAACAATTCCATTTATGAGTATATTCTTGTATAAATTTCTTGAAAATATTTCGTATTATTACATACACAAATACATTTCAGTACCACATTATATATCTCTTATATTTTTTTTATTCCACATTTATGCACATGTCGGAAGGGTCGGATAACGTTCGGGCATTGTTTATTAAAGCCCCCGGGGGTGTTATCGGCGGAAAAAGTATTTTTTTACCGGCGTGTGTTTCGAGTGCATTTTTGTAATAAATATCCGGTAGGTGTCCGGTCGTATATCATTCCAGTTGATGGCCCTAATGATTGCCCTGGATTTAACACTTTGAATTCTGGCGTAATCTAAAGGATTTATCTTTGCGAGCGTGTTTGTACAAGTGAAACGGTTCTGTAGGTGTGTACAGCTCAATTTCGCTCTGTGTGCATATCGGATATCGTTTGTGTAATTAATACGTGCAGCTGTTCTTCAAAATATCATAGGAGGAGACTGATTAATTGCGGTGTATGCCTCGGAGTGTATCTTGAAAATGAAATAAGAGCTGCGCGAAATTAACGAAGAAAGTGTTTCAATTGAATTAGGTTGTGTGACGTGTAGCATTTCGAAAAGTTTGCGGGAATACAATTATCAAGAGCGTACGAGGCCTATTTACAATTATTTATCGTAAAAGCAATCGAAGAGTTAATTAATAGCTTCGAGAGTATAGTGTATTGTGTATGAGCACACTGCGAGGCAAACTATTATTGCATTTACAATTATAAACCTATGTTCGCTATATAAAGGATGTGTAGTGGAAGTAATTAAGAATTTGGTGAAATTGTATTGGAAGTAATAATGGCTTCTATTTTAATTAAATAAGGGTTAATGTAGTAATATCAAAAAAATAAGTGTTATTTATATAATTTTAATGATAAATTTGATCCCTTCAATATTCATTTAAAGACTATTGACTTTTAAAATTAATAATTTTTTACTAAATGATTAAAAAAAATACAACTGTGCAGTTGATAAAATATATAAAAATGTCAATATTAAATTGAGTGAAGCTGTGAAGGTAAATACGAATTTTGTACAAATGAACACTTTTTTACTTTGTTTGTATCCACTTATACAAACAACTTTATTTAATGAGTATCATTTCTACAGAAGTTGAATTTGTCAAAACTATATCGTCTTAATAAAGTTATAGTTAAAAAAAAATTATAAAGTACATTTAAATAAAACGATTATATATTTCTGTGGACCTTTAAACAAAAAATATCTGAGGTGGTAAAGTAAAACAAAAAATATATAGTCTTGAAACAAGACATTAGGATTTGACACGAATATTTAATACAAATTCAGATTATAAAAGTGTGCCAGTTTTAATTATGTAATTGAAAATTACAAGGTAGATTTGAATTACATATAATATATTAGAATAATGCCTTAAAAATAAATGCATCAAGATGAATTAAATTTTTACTTAACTCTTAGTAATACAACTTTAGTTAACCTTCTAATTAATAAAAGGGTCACTTAAGCTAACGCAAAGTGAAAATACTATGAACAATATGGCAGATTTAGCTTACCTTCGTACAAAATTTACTGCACAAAATATTTAACAGAACAAAAAAAAATATTTCCCTCATCTCTAATAATAAATAGACTTAAAATACCAGAATACAATTACAATTTTAAAAGATCTATCTAAGCTTAAGTTACAAATAGTAATGTAATATCAGTAACAAAGAAAATACACTGAATTGAAAAATTCACTATGTTTTAACCACAAATAATTATTGTAAAAATATTATATAACGTGTAGGCACAATTATATAAATCTAAACAACACAGCACGACTCGAGTTTCGACGTTTACTTGACAAAGTTACTTGACAATGACGATAAAAGACGATGAAATTAAAAGTTAAGAAAAACATAAATTTGCCTGAAGAAAAGGAAGAGAAAATACACAATTTAAAATAGGAATTGACACAAAAAATAATTGTCTCAACTCAAGTGTATATAAATATAACATTTACTAAAAATTAGTTTAACTTATTTTTCAGTCACGGTAGGAGCATGACATGTTCGAGCGAGCCCTGCAAACGATAAAATCTGGATAAACCCAGCTAACAATGGCACTTGACCTACCCTCAAAAAGATGCGATTACGGGATTTCTAAAAAGTACTGAATTTTCAAAAATTATCAGTGATATAAAAAAACAAACGGAAAAACTTGTGCAAGAAGTAAGTGCTTTGGAGAATTATGTGCAAAAATTAAGCATGTGCAAATGCAACGACACAGCAAAGGCATATGTGCAAGAAAATGGGAAATAAAACTTTAAAATTAGTGCTAAATCTACTGACAAACCCTAAGAGCTTTAAAGATTTGTTACATATATTTAAGATATGTTTGGAAAAATTCAGCTTTGTAGTAAATGTAACACCAAGGTCTTTTATGACAGTGGTTTGACTTTGACTTGACTATATGTACAACATATAATTAAAATTACTAGACCTACCATAATAAAAGGAAATACACACACATTTAAAAAAAATTAAGTTCTAGTTGTTTATCTCGATACCATAACGCAACACTATTCACATCATTTTGAAGTTGTAGTTGATCATTTACAGAATTAATACATTTATAGATTTTCAAATCGTCAGCGAAGAGAAGAAAATGACTGTTCTTAATATTTAATCCGATGTTATTTATAAATAATAAAAATAACAGTGGTCCACAATGCGATCCCTGAGGTACCCCCGATGTTAAATGTATAGTATTCGATATATGCTTACCTATGAGTACACGTTGAGTCCTATTTAGCAAAAAACTACCTATCCACCTTGTAACATTTGCACCAAAGCCCATTAAATCTAATTTATGTAATAATATACTATGCTGTACACGATCAAATGCTTTGGAGAAGTCAGTGTAAATTGAATCCACCTGAGATCCCTTAATTTTTGACGCGGATTCCTATTTTAAGTATGTTATTTCATTTGTTACTTGTATATATTTTAATAGGAATAAATATTGTTTTATTATTATTATTAAAACCCAAAATCAAAGTAAATATGATTGTGAAATCTAAAAGTTATCTGCTAAAATATACACCGATTACAGAAACCAAATAAAAATTATAACTGAACATGAAGAAATATGTCAGCCTGGATTTCAAAGTCATAAATTTTAACTAATAAATAATTTAATTTTGAGTAAGGAGATTTGAATTTGAATAACCATGAGAATGTATAAAATGTATTGATATCAAAATTTTTCTAACATGAATAATTACGGTATTCCCAAAGATTGCAACAAGGCAAGTAAACTGAAAATTAAATATTTAAAATAGATGTTGACCGAAAAAGACTGTGAAAAAATAATAAATGTTTACCATTCATTCCCTAGAAGAACACATCAAATCAAAACCCGTTAGAAAAATAATACTAGTTTATGACCAATTGCAACGTAAGGTAGTAAGAATTATTACAGGTTTTAATTAAGGAATTAATTATTTTGGACCGGTATTTTACAAGCATTCGTCATATTTTATTAAAAATTTGCCTCTTGCTCCATTTAAACTATGAGTAAAAGAATTTCTCGTAGTAAATGCATTTATTTATGTGACGAAATTTTGATCAGCTGACAATAATTTACGACTTATGAAAAAGAGTAATATTTTGTTGTTAGTAAAATCCATGTTACTGGGTTAATAATAATGTAATTTTTGATTTACATTCTAATATTTTGATTTGTATTAATTATTTTGACTCTAAGAATATTTTATCTATAATTTTTTTCTGTGTAATTGTATATGATATCAATATTTCACAATATTTTTAATTCGTAAAAAAATCCCTTACAATTTTTTGCCTTATCTAAAATTTGTTACAATTTCTAGAACGAATAAAAATTATTATTATTAATTTAATCAGCAACTCTGAATGGTGTCAAATTTTTAGTGAAAGCTATACAAATTTTAACTCCCATAAATTTATTCGAGTTTAATTTTATAAAAATAGCATACTGAAGAAACTACCATATGATTATTATAAAATATCAGAGAAGTTTATTAAGCTAGAATAGATACTTATTGTATTCAGTCTTTTGATTATTTTGATAAGTAAATAAATAAATGAATAAATACAATATGTCATCAGGTTCCTTTTTCAGAAAACCCTTGGTTAATCTAAAAATATGGTATTCTCATACTACTGCTTTATTTTATACTACTGTTTGGTTTTTATTCTCTCCTGAGATGTTTGTATATTCTCTTGTTTAATAATTATTGAATTGACTTTAATTATTTTCTAAAATTCCATAGTATATATGGTAAAAAAAAAATTGGGCTATACCAATATTTAATTGGTTTGTTTTTCCGTAATTTAAAAGCAAAACTTAGGATTAAATAATATTGTATATGTAGGAAGGGTGGGTGGCCTCAATCCCACCCTCCAATCAGTAAAATATACGCGAGAGTTCTTTAAAAATATCTTCAATATAATAATGTAATTGAATGTTTAATTTTACTTCATTCGGTTATAAATAATTTTTCATTGATTAAACCCTCTTTTATGTTTTACTGATTGGAGGGTGGGATAGAGGCCACCCACCCACTCTACATATACATATTCGCTTTAAGTCAAAGATAGCTTACAATTTTTTGGACCATTTGCACATTTTCGTCATTTGTTTTACCAAAATTTAAAAACGAATTAGAGGTTGGAAACACATTGTTAATGTAGGGTGGGTGGGTGGCCTCTATCCCACACTTCAATCAGTAAAACACACTCAGGAGTTCATTAAAAATAACTTTAGCATAATAACGCAATTAAAAGTTTAAATTTTAGATGATTATCTATTAAATAATCATTTACTTGTTAAACCCTTGTTTATGCTTTACTAATTGGAGGGTGGGATAGAGGCCTCCCACCGAGCCTACATATATAATTCTACTCAAACTCAAAACTATGATTTTGATTAATTTTCGAACAACTACACTCTTGTTTATATATTTATTACCAAACAGTCTATCAGTAGTTTTAAGTAGAGAAATAAATGCGTGAAGTGGGTGGGTATTCTCTAAACCACCCTTGAAATAATTTCCCCATTACCCGTAAATGAATTATACAAATTTTTTTTAAGGAAAAGTTTTAAAAATGAAATTTTAATTAATTTTGTTTGTTTTTTTAATAAATGTCATTTGTTGTATTTTGAAGAACAGTTCTAGTGTGAACTTAAGCTGTTTAATTCTTTCAAAAGTGGTAAGCTGTTTTCTAAACAAATTTTGCAATGTCCTGTTACTTTTTAGTAAATTTTCAAATATTTTTTATTTTAAATTTTGTTTTAATAATCATTTTTTGACCAAATTTCTACTTATTTTAAGAATATTTTTAACTGTTTTTCTTTGTATTTGTGGAAATTGAAATCTTTATTTTTAGATTGATCAATTGATATGTTAATTAACAAACTGGTATCAAAGAAGGTTTTAGCAGTTATTATAATAGATTTCGGCTACAGAAATTTCAAGCACATTATACAAAAATATCCACAATATGAATTAACACAATATCATATATTGTAATCATAGTTTACCTAAATCAATATTACATTGCTCATAAAAAATGACATATCAGCCAAGCGTAATCTTGACCTATTACAATAAAACCTACCTCAACTTGGAATACCATTAACACGCACAATAAAATATGTAAAGTTTAAAATTTCATAGATTTAATGTCGAAACTGTGACATATATTTCGATATTTAAATCTGTAAAATATTAAATCAAGTGTTTTAGTTGTGTTATATTTTTAATAATACTTTTTTTTCAATATGCTATTAATAGATTTCACTACTATTACTACTGTTGCCATACATTTTCTAAAGTTAAGTCGTGGCGTATTTATGTAATCGCGGTTGAATTCCTTTCTTCACTGTTTTTATCAACTATTGATAATAGAGAGATAGTGTCCGAAATGTACATCTATTGCTTGAACAAAAACAGCGAAGAAAGGAATTTGACCGCGTTTTTAATAAAGTCTGCACATAACTCAAGAATACATACATATCTTGAAATACTATTTAATAAAATACATAAGTTTAGTAGCATACGAACTAACAATAATTAAAATGAGTGTATTATGTTCGTATTTGTATGAGCGTTTACTTATGGTGAATGCGCCAGGTAAACGTTACTTTCTAAATTGTAATAGATTTCCTAATAGATTTGATTAAATTTACAATCATTTAGTTAACAATTATTTAATTGAAATGCGTTAATTTATTATACAAAAATTTAGAAAATAAAGTAATAAATTTTATTCGTATAATTTTTTGAATATTATTTTGTAATGAATTCTTCTTCCACCGCTATCCTGTTTAATTCTCCCTGCTGCATATTTAAAAATATAATATTTATACAATATATTCACCGCTCTTTTTCAAATTTAACATGTATGTTTATCTATAAGATTAATATACCATGTGAACCGTAATAATAAAATATGTTTCCGTTTGTTTAAGACAAGTATTATAGCTTTTTATTTAATGTGTAGTAAGAGAATATCTCTTCCACTTGTATTATTTTCTTAAGAATATTTAGTAAAATAATAATAACATATAAAAAATACTTCTAAATATAAAACATTAAATACTAGGTAATTAATTGTTAAACACTTGGTTTCATTCACTAAATAAGTATACAATCTAAGTTCTTAACAATGCTTTACTTATTATTTCATAATGTTTCATGAAGACATAAATTAGAAAAATATTCAAGAAAAAAAAATAATAATTACAAAACTTTACATTAACTCAATTATATAAAATTCTTAATATAATTATAAACTTCCCACTTTTTCAATTTACCGTTTACATATACGTTGAAGTAATTTCCAATTTATAACGTAATCCTCATATTTACACGATTCCCGCTGAACCCCTTAATTTCGTCATCGTCGTTGAATACCTCCGCCTTCGCTGTACAAATAATATTACTTATGATACCTGCGGAACCAATTAAACCCAATCCGGGATTAATCCGGGACTATGCAAACGAAAAAGTCTATATCCTAAAGGAGCAGGAAGCCAGAACTTATCTGTTTACAATTGGGCTGGGGGACTGGGCGCAACCCCTCCGCCCTCTCTGCCATCGGGCGCAAACTTCTTTACCTCCACGCTTTAATCTTAACTTTTAAATTAAACTCACCGTATATAACTATAAATTTCATTAGACCTATCGGCCTCCGTCAAGTTTTTTTTAGTTTGCTTGATTTCTTCTTTTTAAGTGAAACGAATTTTATAAAATACAGTTAAATGATAAAAGTTAACTACTTTCTTCTTTATGCATTCAAAATTTTAGCAATTACCTATACTATTGATTGTTTAATATTTAAAAAGAACATTGGTACATGTTTAATTTACATCACTAAAATTTACCATTTCTGTTTAAATTACAGATAGAAACGGACTTTATTAAATACTTAAATGCTTGCTCTATAGAAACTTCTTATAAGTATAGTTATAATATAATAATGAAGTATATGTAAACATATGTAGAATACACAGTAAGAAATGGCGACGTAAGAAAAAAGAAATGATGTATTGTTCTCTAACCGTCCACTTGAAACTTTCAAGTGCTCGCGGCTTATAAACGCGGGTTTTCTCTTTTAATATTTCATATGGTAGCCAGAAAAAACTGTAGAAACGACCGCTGCTTTTGTGTTGTGTGTATGTGTAAAATTCATGCATAGAAATAAATAATATTTTCTCTGTATGTTCATAAATCAAATATATTACATTATATAGGTGGTGGTTTAAGATAAAATTGTAACAAAATAATTTTACATAACAATAAATACTCAAATTCAATAACAATTTTTGACTAAATAAATTCGTTTATTATTATTATTATTAAAGTCTTTTCAAAGTAGTTTTCAAACTACAATTGTAATCATTTTAAACCAATATTTAAACGGCATTTGGTTATTGGTGAATGCGCCGGGTAGATAATTAATTACATTATTTTCCTGTATTTTCCAACATTTTAAATATTTTTTTTGGTCATAAATTAATTACAAATGGTTTATTTCTTATAAATAAACTTAATTTAAAAAGTATTTATTCGAATATTTTAATCTTTTTCTTCCAATAATTTAAAAAAAAATTAGAAAGCTTATTTTTTATAACTTTATTTACAGAAATTATTTTTAAAATCGTAAAAAAACTCAACACAAATGAACTTCATTCTGATATTCTTCCAGACGTGTTGATTTAAATACACCAATTTTAAAATAAAACAATTAAAATTAAAAATACTTTCTTCATCTTCTACTTTGCTGCGGAAATTAATTTTAGAATTATAAATATAACCCTTAAAAATAGACATAGGTAACAAGTGTGCTAACAAGTTTGATATAAATCTACAAATTCTAAAATTAAATGTACAACTTGTAGTACAAAAATAAAAATTGTATTCGTAGGTTTCAAAACAAAAATCACTGGTGAAATAATTTCGATAATCATAAATACAACTCAAAAATGGACGTGGATTTGATAGTCTAATGAAATAGTTGATTCTAACCCAATAATTTCAAAATTAAACGCTTATAATTAAAGTGCAAAAGTAAACCTTGCGTTTGTTATTTTGAAATATTTCCACAGCAGATATTAGTTTAGAAATTATATAAACAAGTTTGATGAAAAAAAGCACTACATATTTTTATATATTAAAAATATAGAACATAACAAGTGTTTTTCTTCATCAAACTTATACATCCGGTTCCATAAGAAAGTAGCATAACGATACATTTCACAATTAAATGCTAAATATTTAAAGTAAAAAATTATTATATTATTGTTCCTTTAAAAAATTAATCAGCGCAGGTAGATATTTAGAAATTATAGATATTTATCGATAATAGACTCACCTTTATAATTGTGATTTAAAAGAAGACTTACGCCAACCAATTTTACAACAAAATACTTAAAATTTAAAGTACAAGAATAGGATCTTTTTCGTTGGTTTGAGTAGTTTTAAAAATTAACCATCGAAAAGAAATTTATTTGGAGATCGTAAATAACTATCGAAAATAGATTTACGATTAGTTTTCTGCTAAAAAGTTGATTTAACTATACACATTCTAAAATAAAACGCTTAACGTTTGATGTGGAAAAATAGAAATTATAATATTAAGTTTGAAAAATTAAAAAAAAATAACTACTACAGACATTGATTTAAATTATAAATACTCATAAAGAAGGGACTCAAGTTTGACATTGAAAGAAAGAGTTAACTTAGACGCCGAAATTCTAAAAAGAAAAGCTCAACATTTGTAGTGCAAGAAAAAAAATTGCATTCGCCGGTATGAAAATTTAGTAAAAAATTTCCTCTGTAGGAATTACCTTAGTAGTTATAAATATTAGTCAATAATAGTCTTAACTGTAGTACTATATTGAACTAGTTAATTCTCAACAGCTTAAAATTTGATGTACAAAAATTTAATTTGCATTCATCGGTTTGAAGAATTGTAAAGAGTACAGGAATTTGGTTTAAAAATCGTAAATACATATTAAGAATGAACTCAGTTTTACTATTATGTCTATAGAATAGATTTACACTTTACACCTACTAAATATAAAATTAAACGCTTAAAATTTTAACCATTAGAATAAATTTTACATTCGTTTCTTTGAAAAATTAAAAAAAGTTATCTATCGCCGAAATATATATAGATATCAAATACCCATCAATGATAGATTAACCTTTAATATTTCAAAATAAAACAATTAAAGTTTAATCAAGAATTAAAATAAATTTCGTCACTTATAGAAAGGCAAAGTGGACAGAAATTTGTAAAGAAATTATAATTGCGTATCAGGAAAATATTTAACTTCGATTATTTGCCTAAAGATTTAACTTAAAACGACAAATTTCGAAATTGAACGCTCAACATTAAATATGCAAAAATAGAGTTTTGATTCGTCCGACTCTAAAATTGTAAACTAGAAATTGGTTTGAAAAATTTAAGCACATATTAAACATAGACACACCTTATTTATTTATTTATTTATTTATTTTACTTTACAATGCCCTGTTAATATTGGCTATAAGAAAAACTTCAAAATATATATAAAAGTTTTATAAAAATTTAGCTCACAGGGTTGAATTAAACAAATCAATTTTGCTACGACGCTTATTTCAAAATAAAATCATTAAGATTTAATCAAAAATTAAAATAAATTTTTCGTCACTTATAGAAGGGCAAAGTGGACAGAAATTTCTTTATAAATTATAATTGCGTATTAAGAGTGATATTTTGACTTCCTCAAATATCTTAAACTAGAGTAATAGTACAAGTCTTGGTGATATACCTAATAATTACATCAAACATTGTTCTTATTCCTTAACATCAGGATTGTTTCTAATCTTCAATCGTTTGATAATAGAAATCATATATCTGAATTAATGGAAAAAGACGTACTTTCGACCTGTCCTTAAAACAGGTAAAATATGCTTATTCCCAATTAACGAGATTTTGCAATTCAGTTTACCATATCTTAATAACGTGGAAAATTAATTTCAGTTTAATTAGACTGGTTTTGCAGAAATATTTTAATCGATGAACAACATGGCTTTAGAACTGGACGATCAACTACTTCTAATTTGTTGCTTTACGAAACTTATATTGTAAATGCCTTATAAAATAAAAATTATATGAATACTGGGTACACAGATTTTTCTAATGTATTTGATATTGTAAATCGTGCTAATTTATTGTTAAAATTGAATGACTTAGGATTTCATTAGTCAAATTGCATAAAATGTTTCTTAATTAGTCGCAGACAATGTGTCAAAATTATGAACTATAATGTCACTGTAATTAAAGTTCCGTCAGGGATACCGCAAGGGTCACATTGTGGCCTTCTATTATTCCTTATCTTTATAAATGATACTTTTCTAGTAATACGTAATTCAAATTCCTCATTATTTGCTGACGATTTGAAACTATTCAAGGAAATTGTTACAGTTGTTCATTATGTGTCACTCCAGAATGATCTTAACGCGGTTACTGACTTGCATCAGCAAAATAAATTATAGTTTAATGTGAATAAATAAAAATTAATTGCATTATCTCGTAAAAAATTTCCACACGTTTCAATTTAATATATTGATACCAAAAGTGTTTACCATAAAAGACCATAGTGTTACATTTTATCAAAAATTAATCTTCGATCAGCACATACACCAAATCTGCATTCGTGCTACCAAAATGTTGGGATATATAAAACGTATACAGATGGATCTATCAACTCATTCTTTTAAAATTGTTATTGTTGTTTATGTACGTTCTATCTTAGAATATGTTATTTTTATATGGTCTCGAAATCAAACTTTCTAAATAATTGTATTTTATTCTATAATAAATTACCGGTTTACTTAAAATCATAACAAAATTTTAAACGGTTCAAATTAAATTTATTTAAGTTTTTATGCGAAAAAGAATTATACCGTATAGAAGATTATTTTGTTTAGTATTTATGTATATATATATTCTTAATTATATTTTTTTCTGTGACGCACTTCCTATCTTTTGTATTATTTGTTAATTTAAGAAGGGAATAAAGTATGTATGTTAGAAACAGATTAAAAGTATACACACAAAATTTTTGAAATAATACTTTTAAGTTAAGTAATACTAATTATTAAAAAAGTTGGTCAAGACTAAATATTGAATTCCTCTGTTGTAGGAGATTTTATGCAGATATGTTAATATTGTTCAAAATTGTAATTGGAATGATTAAATGTCTACAATTTTCCTGAATATTAGCTTTTTATGTAGTAATATGTATTATAATATTATCAAATAATGCTTTTAATAAAGCAAAATAAATGAATAATAGAGAAAATCCGTTCAAGATTTCAGTAGATCTGAAATTGTACGCATAACGCATACTTGTCAAAATTATAAGTGGATTTACATATCTAATTTGTACATATTATAAGAAAAACAGAGAAATAAATGGAAAAACCACAATTACATAATATTCCTTTGGTGGATGCGCCGGGAATATGATAATTTTAATTCTTGAATGTTCACTTTGTTTTACCACAGTAGTTATTAATTGACTGTGACTATAGTTTACATCATAAACTGGTCATTATCAAACGTAAAGTTAATTTATTTGATGATAATTTTAAGTGTTTGTTTAGTAGATTTTAATATAACAAGACTTTTAACATATTTTTACTAACTATACATACTTGATAGAAGAGGAGTTTTGTCTCCCACACTATGGTCAGTAGCGGTGGATGGACTCTTGGATGAATTGCATGGAAAGGGCTTCGTAACCCAAGGCTACGCAGCTGACATCGCCGTAATAATCAGGAGCAAGCATGAAGGGATTCTTACAATCCTAATGCAAAAAGCACAGAATAGCATCAATAACTGGTGTATCAACTCGAATAAAACGATCATAGTTCCATTCACGCGTACAAGGAAGCTGCACATAAGGGCTCCCTTGCTGAATGGTATAGAGATAAATCTCTCCAACGGAGTAAAGTACCTGGGTATAATTCTGGATACCAGATTGACTTGAAATCAACATGTCGATAAAATCATGGCGAAGGCAACGACGTTGCGTTCGGCCTGTCGGCGCTTTATAGGAAAAAGCCCAAGATCACGTATTGGCTGTACAGAACGGTAGTGATACTCATTGTCACCTATGCTGCCTTTGCGTGGTGGTCAAAGACCCAAAAACTAGACACGCAAAAGAAGCTGAGTAAGCTTCAACGTTTAGCATGTCTAAATATTACAGGGGCTGTGCAAACGACCCCAACCGCGGGAATGGAGGCAATAATTGGTCTCACACCGCTCCATTTAGTGGTACAAAAAGTTGGACTTGTGGCAGTCCTCCGACTATACCAAAGGAAGAAAACACTGCCGGGGGACTGAACAGGGCACACTTAGAAATACTGCACCAAAATCGACCCGGTCCAAAACGGCTTTGATGAGAGTCAAGGAGTTTGGACGATGGATCAGCCTGGTACACGGATAGTGCAAAGAATACCGAGGTACTGGAAAGGCAACCACATGAGCTTCATGGCTCTGGGTACGACGCCCACGATTTTGCAAGTGGAAGTGATTGCAATTGATATGTACGCCAGATAATGCATCTGCTCAGATAGCCAAGCCGCATTAAAGGCATTTCAAGCCTCCAGTCACGGCTCATGGATTGTCTGGGAATGTCGAAGATCCCTCTCGCAACTGGCGAAGAACAACTCATTGACTCTCATGTGGGTCCCAGGGCGAGGGGATATTAAAGGCAACGAAGTGGCCGATGAACTCGCAAAAAGAGGTGCAAATGCTACTTCTATAGGACCAGAGCCGTTTTGTGGAGACTCCCCATGACGCACAGAAGAGAGGTGGTGCAAAAATGGAAAGAGGAGAGAAGACGCAAGCATTGGAACAATGTACCAGTTCTACGTCAATTAAAACGACTCATGAAATTCGATCACAGCCACAAGGTGCTTGAACTCACAAGGAACGAACTAAGAACTTTCACCGGACTCATGACAGGCCATTGTGCCCTCCGATACTATTTGTGGAAAATGGGAAGAGGATAAAAGTTAGCAGTATCACCCCCAAGAAAGTTACCAGGTTCATGAAGGACGTAGGACTGATTGGTAAGTGATTGGTTAAGGGTATAACAATAGATCTTTTAGGTCACAGTTCAAGAGAGGCTAATATACCTCATTAGTACCCTGTGTTAACCTATAACGTATATAACCTATATACTTGATAGAAAAGTAAGAAATATCATTCGTATATTTCCAAATTTTTATTGTAATGAATAATATAACTGATGTTATATTTTATTTCATATGTTTCGTATATCATATTTGCAAGTTAAGTGGAAGAGCAGCATCAGTTAATGCAACTCAGCTGAACTTCGCCTGTTTTTTAAGCATTATTGTATTTAAAATTTTTGGGGAAAAAAGCAATTTATTATTATTATTATTATTATAAACAAATATTGTTAATGCAATAAATTCATTGATCTTCTTTAATCTTATTATATATGTTTACTACCATTATTTAATTTCGTTGTTAAAGGTAATTATCATGTATATTAAAATTGAAACATTTATTGCATGAATATAATTTGGCGATTAATTATTCTATAATTAAATTTATAAATTCAGGCAGAGTAAATCATTTAGATGAATTTAGTGGTTCAGATAATAATTTAAATAAATAAATCGGCATGGAAAGTAAATTAGATAATATTTAAATAAGTAGTACGTAATTTAAAGCAAATTAAATTTACAATAAAAAAAATAATTTAAAAATTAAAAAGATGTCATTCCGCCGAACCAAGTTACCTTAGAACTCGTCTATGTCATTATTATAAGTATACTTGAGTGTCTTTCTTGTAAAAGTTATGAATATTGCAGAAAAAGAAAGAAGTCAAATAAGGAAACAATAAACGGTAATTTCCCTTTGGTGGATGCGACGTTGAATTGAATTATTCTATGTAGCGTTTATTCCATTTAAAATCACTTATTTTTTAATATAATTTATTTATATGAACTCAATGGAAAACGTAATAAATTTTATTCGTATATCTCGAACCTTTTGTTGTGTAATCATTAATCTACCGCGGTTATTATCTTTTATTCTCTCTGCTTTATAATTTTAGATATAATATTTATGCAATAAACTCTTGGCTCTTTTTTTACCTTTATCTATAAGATTAAAAGCAACTCAAATTGCATAATAAATTTATAATTTCAGAGATTGTAAATAATTTAGTTCCTATTCAGTTGTCCAGAACGTAATTTAAAATTATAAAAATAAAGATTAAACATGTAGTATTTGATACTGAATCATTAAATAGCGTTACTTACAAATAAAAATAAATAATCAAATATAGTAATAAAATAGTCTGAACATCAGATCAAAGTTACAAGATAATCTGAAATCGCAGTACAGAACAAGTCTATACGAATTATAATTTGTAATAGTTACGTATTTTGTAACAAAAGCTAAAATTTAAATTAAAGTCACCATTGAAATAAAACAACAACAATGTTGAAAGGTTTTCACTTTTATTGTTGAACACTGGAACATGTTTCACTACACTTCATCAGGCAAATGAATACAATGACCACTATTGATACAACCATTTTGTCTCGTTTTACTATAATACTCGTATATTATTGAGTTTCATCATGAATACATCACATCTATTCAATATTTAAACAAACGATTACATGTTTGGCTTCTGGTGGATGCGCCGGGTTCAAATAAAATAACATAATACTAAATGTAATTTAGTAAATTTATAATACAATCCTGTATAGACTTACTTTTGGTGAATGGGGAGAGCTATAATAAAATAGCATAATATTAAATATATTTTATAAAAATTACAATGCATTTTTTCCTAGGAGCATTAATTTACAGATTTCTTATTCATTATATAACCTTAAAAATGTAAAACATGTTTTGTTAAAAATGTTATTATGCCTTATTTGTTTTCATATCGCGATCCCCCTGCTGCATATTTTAAAATATAATAACCTGTTCTTGTTATATTATTTAAATGTTTCTTTATAAGTTTTATTAGTGTAATAATTCTAATAATCCAAAATTATTCATGTAAGTTTATTATTGATAATTTAACCTTGTCAACAGAGGGATCTTAACTGATAACTATTGATAATGAGCACCTTGAATCTCGAAATATACATTTAACGTTAAAAGTAAGTATGTGAAATAAGGAGTAACAGTGTTTTTATTTATTACAAAATTATTCAAATAAAAAAAGTGGTATAATTTTAAAACTGTTTATTATTAGTTTCTAATTACTTGAGTCTATTTAAAAAACATATATATATATATATATATATATATATATATATATATATATATATATATATATAATATATATATAGATATATATTCTATTTAAATAATTAAATCTGTTCAAATTTTATACCCCCTGAAGACGCACGTTCTATTTTTATTCCTCTAAAATTACCCCACTAGTGATCTGACTACCAAAGAAATAATTCCTTCGAGATATAATCACCATTACTTAGATTTAATGGGTTTTCTCACACATCAATTTCCCTTAATGAACTACTCCTTACCATTGAAAGCACGAACATTTCTTTAAATTAAAATTATCTTGCGTTCGTACAAATCGGCGGTTTCAGCGGTTTCTAAGTTGATTTTGACATGCGAAATGATAAATCATTTAATGAAACCGTTCTCCTAAGTTATATATTTTAGTACAACATAATAAATATATTTTTTGTTAGCCTAATAAGTAATAAATAAGAAAAATATTTATTTCATTATGCAGTTAGGTTGAAGTTAAAGTTATTAATGCAAGAAATTTCTCTCACCGAGTATTACGGTTCGGTATTACAAAAACATACATGTAATAATTAGAAGAACTATTTCTCCTATCACCATGCATTGGATTATATAACTAATACCTGCCGTCACATTATTTGAACAACATTAAGTAAAAGTATCGATTTCTGTAGTGTTATTCTTTATACTTAATTTAATTTCTTTCTCAGATTCTGATGAGGTAAAACCTGGATATATAAATATATTATTTCTTTTATAACATTGTTTTGCACTATATTTTTAAACTGTGACTCTAGTATAAATATATAGAAGTAAAATAATATTAAATCAAAATAGGCAATATATTCTTCCCCATTTGACTTCATTTAGGCCTATGTATTATGAAAATATTATTATACTTTTTTTCAAGATTATTGTTTAAATGTTGGTCTAAAATTTATTTAGTTTAAATTCTGTCTTCACCTATTACAAAATAAGGTAAGTGTTTGTTTGTTTTAATTAACGTGTAGGGATAATGTTTTTGTTTCTGGGAATTCATAGTGAATTTAAGATTTGGAAGTGGGTGAGATTTAGTTCGATTTTTTTAAGAGAGAATAGCCTTTCTCTACGATTATTAAATAATACACTCATTCTTGTTGTATATTAAATTGAATAATAGCTGAAATTCTTCACACCGTAAATTCCTACAAAGAAATCACTCTAGATTGGCTAATTACATCCTTTGATTTTTAAGAATTCACGCTATAATGAAAAAATCACATTGCTTTGAATGTGAAAAATCGAGAGTATCTTAGCAACCTCCTACAAAGTCGCCATTTAAAACGTCAAATACACCAGTTATTTATAACGTCTAGTACACTCATTATTTATTGCTGTTGTATCGCATAATTGTTATTAATATATTTACAATGGACGTTAGTTAGCGCCTCCCGAAATTCAAGAAATTGCACAAGCATTTACAATGAATTTACTGCCGGAAAAGTCCAAAAAGCAGTATACTCAAGTTTTTACAAAATTTATGGAATGGAGACAATCCAATAATGTAAGTTACTTTTCGGAAAACATTCTCCTAGCATATTTCACAAAACTTTCCGAAAAATACAAATCGTCATCTTTATGGAAAATATGCTCCATGTTAAGAAGCACATTAAAATTAACATTGAAAATTATCCAAAATTGCGGGCTTTCCTTAAACGAAAAGGAGAAGGATTTCAGGCGAAGAAGTCGAAAATATTTAGTGCAGAAGATATAAATAAATTCATTACAGAATCTCCGGATTATATATATCTCGGAACAAAGGTAACAAATGTAATTGCTTTTGCCTAAACTTAAAAGTATTAAAGTTTTTATTTTATTAGATTGCATTAATCGTAGGAATAATGGGAGCTTGCCGTAATAATGAAATGCAGTCAATGAAAATGGAAGACATTCAAGACCTTAATTCAGCTCTTTTAATAACCATACCTTACACTAAGACAAATATTGTTAGAAAATTTACTGTTACAGGTTGCAGATTATTTTGAAGATGTGAGTGCTTGTTTGTTATTTTTTTTGTAAGTTAAGCTTCTGAAATGTGCCACGCTTTTCTTGACTTTTGCTTTAAGGGAATTGGTGTGTATTTTTGAAGGTTGGTTTGGTATCAAATATTATTCTTAGGTATTAGGGGTTATATATACTGGCGGGCAAAAAATAGAGGCCACTTTAAAATTATGACTTATTTTTGGAATTTTTTTATTTTAACTTTATGTTTGCAAATTGTAAACCAAAATAGGCGTTAAATAATTCATTTCCTGGCAAATGTTATCTATTTGTTACTTACTATCACCGTGTTACAGACTTTTATGAAACAACATCCATTTCGCTCTAATCGAAAACCTACGTTTCGTTGTGGTTTTCTTACTTAGTGTTAAGTTTCCTCTGCGAAACTTGTCATTCACACGGTGTACTGTATTTAACAAGTCATAATGCCTTTAGGCCTTATTGTTGTGGCAAAAATTATAGCGTCGATTGAAGATGGGCGAGGAAAACGTGAAACTGCAAGGATTGTTAGCAAAAGCCTTTGTGCTATACAAAAATATATATATCAGCGTTACTTGGATAGTGGCCTGATAACCAGAAGACCAGGATCCGGGCGAAAAAAAGTCACCACGATCAAAGATGACCGTTTCTTCGTGTCTACAAGTTTGCCGAATAGAACAGCTTCTGCAGTTTATCTACGAAATCAACTCCATGAAGTTAGAGGTGTAAATGTTAGCAAATGGACCGTTAGGAGAAGGTTTTGGGCTGCTGGATTGTATTTTAGAAAGATGGCTACAGGTCCACCTTTACAACACCGACATTGTGTTGCAAGATTGGCTTTTGCCCGAAATCACCGGGCATGGAATAATGAGGACTGGAGCAGAGTACTGTTTTCATCCATTTGGCGGTGGGTTGCTTATGGCTTGGGCAGGAATTTCTACCGAAGCACCCACAGAGTTGGTCTTTATAGAGAATGGCTCCCTGACAGCTCACAGATATATTACAGAGGTTCTCGAAGATCATGTTATGCCCTTCATGATAACTATAGACAACCTCACGTAGCCAGAGTTTTCAGAGATTATCTGGATGAATTGGGAATCTCGCAGTTCGTTTGGCCAGCTATCAGCCTGGACATGAATCCCATAGAACATGTATGGGATAAGTTGGGACGACGTATCAGAAAGCATACACCAGCTCCAAGAACTGCTCAGAAGCTAAGACAGATGCTATTGCAGGAACGGAATAATATCGACCAAAATGTGATCGTTAATTTAATTCAAAGTGTTCCTCGTCGACTTCAAGCAGTCATTAATGCAAATGGGGGTAATACTCGTTATTAGTAATAAGTTTTTTTCATTATTTTTTGTTCCATATTAATCCTAGGAACAAAAATTCGAACTTCGTATGAACTGTAAATTTGTGATATTTCCAAAATAGGCAATAAAACCAATAAATATGCTTTACGATTCAAATTGCTTTTTTAATTTAGTACAGTACAATTGTTCACAATTTACAAACATATAGTTAAAAGAAAAAAATTACAAAAATTAGTCATAATTTTAAAGTGACCTCTATTTTTTTGCTCGCCAGTGTATTTTGACAATTTATGGATATTGAGGAAAATGGTTGTGTAAGTCGGTGAAAGTAATGGAGGAGTTGATATTGGTTAGGATTAATGGAAATACGCATTTTTGCAAACTTGTTCTTTATGTGGTCTATCATGTCCTGTAGTATGCTGAGATTTTTCGTAAGTAATAAGGCAGTATTTTCCGCATAAAGGAGCGAATAGTCGGATTTATTGACATATTTTGAATTGGGATAATAGATGTGTATGAAGAAAGTGTATAGGGTAAGAGAAAGAGGAAAACCCTAAGGTGGACCTTGCGCGGAAGAAAACATATTAGAGAGGCTGCTGCGTAGTTTGATCTGAACGAAACGGATGTTGAGGAAATTATACAAGAGACGGTAACTGTTAGAAATTAGAGGCTAATTTTTATTTTTAGGAACAGAGGTAACTATTCTTTTTTCTATTCGGTCAGTGTTTTTCTGCATATGGCATATATGATTGTATATTTTAAAAATGTAGGCATGGATATGGTTACGTAAGGGAAGAGATTTCAGGATCAGCCTGGAAATACAATCCTAAACTGATATATTCATAGATTTATATTTTTGCCACGGGTTAATATTTCTTAATGGTCTACCTCCTAGATTTTGTCATTTGGAATAATTGGCATTTGGGAGTTTTGAAAATCTTCATACCATATGTGAATTTAGTTTTAAAATATTTTGTCATAGTCGTTATTTTCTGTTATGGTTAACTTTTTTATTTCTTGCCAGTAATTTTTGCCGTTTAATTCAATTATCGTTTGGCATGATTTAATTCATAAATCACTTTTATATTGCATTATTAATTTGTGAATGTCCTTGGTCATTTCATTACATCCTGTTTTAATGTAACGTCTTCCCAATTACCCTCCTCCGTGTAATAGGTATACTATTCGAATTCCTTCTAAAAGAAAAAAATCAAAAATCCCATAGCACATATATTGCTGATTACCAATTTGGCTTCCTTTCACAAGAATCAACTACACTTCCACTTACCATCCTTACTTCCAATATACAAACAAAACACCGTGAAGGCCACAAGTCCGCTATTGCTTTTCTTGACATCAAAAAAGCGTTTCACTTAGTGTAGCATAGGTCTGCTATATAAATGTTTCCTCTTAAATATTACCAAGCATCTTATCCTAGTCCTTGAATTCCTTAGCAATCGATCCTGTCAAATAAAACTCCGACAAACACTGTTCCCATTATTTTTCCTTGATCAAGGTGTCCCACAATAATCCCCACGCCATATTAAATTCTAATCCTACACACTTTAATCCTATTACATATTCACTATTTTTTGCAGATGATACTGTCTTAATTGCACATGCCGAAACCCTTTTCTCTGCGATTAACGCACTTCTATCATCTCTATAATCATTAGAGAATTTGTTCTCTCTCTCTCCCTTTCCACAAAATTATTCTAACCAATTTCCTAAAATCAAAATCAATCAGACTTAAAGATCTCACACATGTGTCTCGAGATCCTATTTGACTCAATTTTTTTTTCTAACATCATGTCCAATCACTTAAAGCCAAAGTCAAAAATAGGGCCTAACATTTTAGGGTACTTACGTATAAAAACTAAGGCATTTAGACAATGACCGCCGTTAGTATTCATAAATCAGTATGCCAGTCCCTATTAAACTATGGCTCATTTCTCTTCATACAATGCCGCTCCTCTATCCTACATCATATCCAAATAGCCTAAAGATTCGCACTTCGAACCATTGCCAAAATAAGATATAATAATCCTCTCCATAACCCATCCAATGAACTACCAAAGGCATCCACACAGATAACATTAACCAACATACACTAGCCATTGGCAAAAAATTCGCAACAAAACCCTTTAATATATCCCTTATCAATAAATTCTGTATTCTTTGAAATCTCAATATTCCTCCAAAATACAAAGATCTCACAAGCACAATCCAAGAATTTATTAATTCATTGGTTACCTTAACTAGCATTTAATTTCTACCTATTAACATCATGTTTCTGACAGGGCAAAACGATCTATGGTCGATAGCCCAGACAGTGACGTACTAACCGAAATTAGCTAGATTAGGAAAACTTATTTTAAGATTAACGATATGAAATTAATATTGGGTACTGATTTTATCAGAAAAGTCAATAGTTATTCCTTTAATGTCGCTGACCTTGAATAAATATTTTTTAGTTTTAAGGGGAGCGGAAGTTGAAGGTGAAATGGATAATGAGGATTTAATTTATAAATGATCCGAGCGCAAGTCGGGGATAAGTTCTAAATTATATATTAAACTTATATTTGAATATATTATGTAAGCACATTGAATAAATAAAATACATACATACATACATATATTAAATGTTTAATATTATTGGTAGAAAAGAGGATATCGGAAGTGGACGATATCGGTAAAGGCGGGATTGGTTAGGATGCGAATAAAGTTAAAGTTAGAAATAAATGATTTTTGTTTATATAAGTTTAAGTTTCTGATTATGTTGACATGGTCATCGAAAGAAGATTTAGCTAAAATTGTGGCTTCAATGGAAGAGGAGTGATGGATATAGTCAAGAAAAATATGCAGTTAATATTGTCGCAATAGAAGATGCAGTAAAAAAATCGATTATTTTTCTGATAGATGGCTTTAGTTATCTGTCTCTTGCGTTGTATAAGTCCTATCGGGTTCCACTAGATGGCATTAGAAATATGATATTTCCTACTAAAATACTATTTAGACGGTTTTGTGATTAGTTTCTTTTAAAAACCCGAGTCAAAAATGGACACAAAGAGAAAATATGCTATATTTTTCTTCGATCAAGGCGAAAACGCAAGCCAGGCCTGGGAAAATGTGAATATTGTATATGATTGTCTATTACTGTCGAGTAATAGTAATTGTCGAGTCCGCCCGTCATATAAGCACTGATTCAATTGCCCAATAGGTAAAGAATGCATAAAACCGTTTGAAACCTTTTGAATAAGCCATAAACAAAAAGAAGCTCGATGTATGTGTGTCACACGAGTTAACGAAAAATAACTTTCTATTTGCGAATCGCAGCTCAATCTCTCAAAATTTCTGAAGCGGTTGGTGACTGGGATGAAAAGTTACTTACGACAACGACAAGCGAAAAGGTTTGTGGTCGAATCGCGATGATCCGACGGAAACTCATCGATAGTGATTCACCAGAAGCTCCAGAAGCCTGGTTAGGAGGTTCCCATGCATTTATCTTATAGCACGGACCTGGCACCAAGTAATTAATATCTATGGAGAACAATTTTGCTGGTGAAAAATTCGCTTCAAGAGAGGCTTGTGAAAATTGACTATCTCAATTTTTTATTAATAGGGAGAGAGAGAGACAAAATTAAATTACCTTAAAAATGGCAAGTTATCCAAAAAACGGCAAATATTTCACCTAAATTTGGCCTTCAAATTCATGCAAAGTTAATAGATTTCTTTTTACTGCACCTTTTATTTGAGACAGAAAATATCAAGTTGGTTCCTGTTCACAAATTTATACGTCAGTACCGGTGGATCTGATGGCCTTCTTCGATAATTTTCAGTAATTGCTAATCAGTAGTTTTTATGCTGATCGAGGGAATTGGGAAAGGCCTATGGGATTACCGGGATAGTCAGTCGAGAGTTATATTTATAATCAGAAAGATTTTGGGTCAGTGTTCTCAGGATTTAGTTTAGCAACAAAAACTTTCGACTTCTTCACCATACATTTCGTTTAAATAGGTTAGCTTATATTTCATAGTAACATCAGTCAGTAACGCCACTTTTGCCTTTGATCTCGAAGTCTCGACGACACTCACGTAATAATATGAAGGCAATGAAATAAGAATTCTGGTTAAGTTGTCATGTTTTCGTCAATTTATGCCGATTTTTAATTTGAGTATATAATTTTGACGTATTGGATTCCTTCAATTGGTTTCGAGGCCTCTTAGACACTGTATGTCTCATGCATTTTGTGGCCAGTGCTGTTTTATAAGTTGTTTTGTTGTTCCTTGGTATTTGCACATCGTAGTGCGGCATGACATTTTGCTGCGATATGGTCAAACTTGTTACATCGGTTAGACGGGATCTGGATTGATGAGGGAGTCATACTCCCTATAATGTTAAAAAACCTGGAAATACAAAGGAATTGTTCTCGCAGAAGTTTTGTCAAGGAATCTAGTAATTTAGTAATTACTCATATTATGTGAGTTTTGCGGCAGTAACGATGTGATTATCCAGCTCCTTCAGGCAAACTTTGTTAATTTCCCTCGCCTGAAGAAGCCAGTGTGGCGAAACAATTGTAGCGTCTTACAATATATTTTTGAAAGTATTTATACCGTTTTATTCATATAAAGTGAAGATAAACTTTCAACATCTGTCAGCCTCATCAATCAATTATTTGAAAATTGTATCTTCTATCTCCTGCTCTACGCGTTCTATAAACCAGCAGTACTTAGGCACGAGAGGGAGATGAGTTGTCTTACGTACGTGACGAGTGCCATTCACTAAACTAGTTCAAAACTCGCTTTTTCTGCAAAGTTTTTAAGTGATATATAACGGTTTCTTTTTCCATGTTGTATTTTAAATAAGTCACCGTATTGTTTTAATGATTAGTGCATTAATGTTTTAGTTGTGATAAAACATGTTGATTTGAACTGTAATACTAACATTTTGACCGCTGTTGAAAATGTAAGTGTTATTTTATTGTTATTGTTCTTATGTCTGTACTGCTGGCTTGTGCATATTTTTGTGAGTGAACTTGTTTGGTAATGTTAGTATTTTATGTGGAGAGGTTTGGTTCTGTTTGAGAGGATGTTAGTGTTTTTTTGTCCTGCTGTTCTTGCTATATGATTCTTTAAAGTATCACTTGTAACATTTTATTAGATGTTTTAGGTAAATTTCCAGATACATGTGATTTTTTGCTGTGTAGTATAAACCTCTGATTATAATCTACTTTACATGTCCTGGAAACTTTTCAATAAGGCTTCTTTTGGGATAGAGTTTAAATGACGCGTTGGATGTCAGGAATATCGTCAAATATCTTCCTTTCAATGCTACAAGATACTTTGAAATTTTGAAACGTTTCATGAAACGCCTACGCATCGTATGGCCCAAATACACAACAAGGTTAATGGATTTTTGTTCATGACAATTTTCGCCCTGACAGAGCTAATATCGCCAAACAGTTCCTAGTAAAGAAAGGGGTAGTGCAAATTGAACAGCCACCATACTCATCAGATATCAATCCTCCAGACTTTCTTCAAATCCTACGACTAAAACTTGCTTTGAAAGGAAAGAGATTTGACGTTATTCATAACATCCAACGATATCTGCTTTAAATGTCTTGGAAACTTTTCAAGAAGGCTTCTTTTGGGATGCAATTTAAAGGACTTGTCACGTTTTGTTATATGTCAGAAATATCGTCAAATCTCTTCCTTTCAATTCTACAAGATACTTTGATATTTCAACGGTTTCATGAAACGTCTACACAAGGTAAAACTCCAATATACAGAACAAGATTCATGGTTTTTGTTCACGACAGTGCTCGCCCTAACAAAGCTAATATCGCCAAACAGTTCCTAGCAAAAAAGGCGTAGTACAAATTGAACATCCACCATACTCGTCAGATTGTCTGAAGGATTGACGAGGCTTTTGAACTCCATCCCAAAAGAAGCCTTCTTGAAAAGGCTCCAGGTCATATATGGCAGACCTCAGTGGTACCTAATTATGAGAGGTGACTATTTCTAATGACAGTAAGGTAATTTTTGTTACTATTCCTTCTAACTTATTGTTACATGACTGCCCTTTTTATGTCGCTTCCGTCATTCTCTTCTCTTCTCTTCTTTGATAAGTTAATAATTATTGCACTGACTAGCTTGCTTTCTCTTCTTCTGCTTTTTCGTTCATATTCAACGGATTTTATCATTTTTTAATTGTTCCTTTTTGCACACTTCTATAAAATTAAATTCTTTTCTTAATTGCCTATTTGTCGATTGTTAAAAAAATACCTTATTCGTCTAGCACGTCGATCTAAAGTGAGTGTTAAGTTTGATTTCAAATTTTACACTTATAATACAAAAAAGATATAGAATTTAAAAAATAGCTTTAACGTTATTTACGTAAAAATCCTAAATTTAAATAATAACATCATAAACCATTGTGAGGAAGTTATTCATCTCTATAATTTACAATAATTCATAATCGTATTCATATTCAGTCAAGCTAAAACAGGTCATCAGGTATGTAAATTTTAATTAAAAAACCCCAATTGTAATATAATTACAGTGTGTGATAATAACAGTAGCTAAACACCAATGGAATTATTTAAAATAGAGGGCGACTATTAGGTGTAATGGGTAGATTGCGATCAATCTAGTAGATTGGAGAGCCTGTGTTGGTATTTACGTCAGTGTGTATACGTATATACAAGGGTAATCATGATAATAATGATCAGTCCTTGTGTAGTAATTATGTATTATTGATGGCACTTTAGATGAATTGTATTCTCGCCTAAAGCTGGATTAAGCTTTGAAACGCAATCATCAAAATCATTTGATACATAAGAGAATGTTGTATTAGTTTATATTGTTCTTCTTTCCGTGTCGTATTCTATCAAATGTTGACTACCATCATTTAATATACTTCTCATTTTGCGCTAAATTAATTAATTAATTATTTAAATATAATATGGCACCTTGCATTTAGCTACAGTGGTATAAATTAAAACCCAGAAAATATCTTATACCTTTAAATTATGCATCTTTTAATATGCAAAGTGGGTTTTAAAACATTTTTTTTCAAAATGCGATTGGTAATACATTTTTATTTCCTTAAATTGTATTTAAGACACGTTTTAGGTTCTATTATTCGGTAATAAAATATAAATATAATCCCTTTGGTAATAACAATAGACTTCATTCTATTCTTAACGTTTTTGTTCAATAGAATAATAGGACATTTTGTGAATGGCTGGTAAATTTTAACGTAGGATTCAATTTAGCCAGTATTAACTAGAAGTCACCTCTCTACTTTATATACCCCAGACAATGTTTTCTTGACAAACTTATACAACTACATTTTCCGGAGAAAAAAGCTCTAATTTCTGGTGAATGCGCCTGGCAACGATGGTCGTTAATAGTTTATTGTTTCGCGTGCATTATTAAACTTTTATAATTGGTTTGAAATGAAACAGTTTATAACTAGATTAACTCTCGACGAAATGTAGTTACTTAGAATTAAAAAAAAAACTAGTCTAAAATGAAATCGGAGTTCGCTAGGAAAAATTTTAAAACGTAAAATACTTTTAATACGAAATGGTGATATAAGTCGTTACTAAGAAATATTAACTTTTTATTATAAACTTAATAAACTAACTAGTGTTATGCCTGACCTGTCCCACTTAATTAATTATTATCCAGCATACTTTAACTCTAGGTATATCAGATAACTTAAATGAGGTATGAATTACATTATATGGATAATTAAAAGTAGATATCTGCAGATGTAGATTATTAGTTTAAACAATAAAAAAATGATTTCTATTATAATTATTGTTATAAAAAAAATATTACTAGAAATTCAGGAATATAACTAGTAGCTTTATATAATTCCTGATTTTTTTATAAGAGCTTAAAGTGGTTTAAAGAGGTTTATAATTCAAATATACGTGATTTAAACTAATAAAAAAACATGTTTTATCAAGTAATCAAAGAGAAATAAAAGTGTAATTTTTTTATACCTCTGTTTAGTGAATGAACATTGTAAACACTGTATCGGACTAATAATAGCACATATAAAAGAGTGTAAAATTTAAAAAAATAATGTTATATTGTAAAAATACAACATATAATTCTTAATACTTGTTTTACTGAATTATTAATTTTAATAATTTTTGAATAATTTTCTCACTTATCTATTGGTGAAACATTATGGATCCCGCCGGTTTTATTTATAATCACTATTAAAAATGCTGTAGCAACAAGCGAAATTAGTGTGAAAAAATGTGTTTATAAATTATTTGCCTATTAATTTTAAACTTTTTTTTTAGTCACAGATTAATATTCTTAGCTATTAGATTCTTTAATGTTATTATTTAGTACTTCTTTAGAATAATGTACTTGTTAATGAACTCCTATCTTTTATTTTACATAATATTACCCAGTTTACTTCCAGAGTTAATATTAATACGTCATATAAAAATCTCTGCCGCAAAAGGGAAAACTTTCGCAACTACTAAAAGGGTTATGATGTAATTAAAAACTTTTATGTGCCTTGCATACTCAATCATATTCTAAACGATTATTAATCCCCAGATGCATATATTTTTTGTTTGCGAGGAGGGAAAATAATTAAAAATTTAATTGGGTCAAGTTTTTAGTTTAGTTCTACAAAAAAAATAACGATAAAATTTATATACACTAAAACTTTACTACTCGTATAATAACTCATTAGACAAGTTATTTTTTGCCATTTTCTGTAGCGTTTTTAGACACATTATTTATTTATTACTTCTTAAACATATTTATATATACAAATAAATAAATTAAATTAATTTGTTCCAATAGGTATATGTTTTATAAGAAATTCTGATAGTTAAGAGAAAGTTATTAAGAGACTAGTTATGTGGTTTGTTAACTTATTTATTATACTTCTTCGCATATTAGAATAATCTTTCAATATCTGATCTTAGTAACATCAATTCTAATAAATAATATATAATGTAAATGTGCTCTCAACCTGTGCTAATAAATTACACAAGCCTACATTTTTTATCGTGAAAAAGTATTTCAAGTTTAATAGGTGTCCAATAGTAAATGGGATGTGCTGATCTCGACTCTGTGCTAAGTTTTTTTTTCCAGCAAGTCAGGTTTTCAGAAAAAGTGTGTTTGAAATTTTTCATAGAAACTGCCAAAACTATTCAGAAAATATTTATTGAAACTATATTTATTAGAAAATTAAACTGCAAAATTGAGTTTTTCATTAAAAATTAAAATCGTTCGTTTTCTTTAAATTAAATCGTTTTCTTTTTTCCTCAAAACTGCGTTTTGTAGTTTTCTTTTTCTGGATTTTGTGAGCAAGTCCCTCTTTAAGGTCTAGCAGTAATCAGCCATCATTCTAAGATCCCATTTGTATTGGTAACGTCTCTCCATCTCCATTATGTCTTGATGGAACCTCTCTCCCTGTTCCTCGCTGACAGCTCCGAAATTTTCGGGAAAATAGCCAACGTGAGAATTCAGAAATTCATATTCCCAGTTTTTTATAATTTTCGACTATGTTAGCTACAATTTCTTTGTAGTTTGGAGACTTTTTGTTTCCAAGGAAACCGTCTATGACTTCTACGAAAGAACTCCATACTTCAGATTCATCCTAGGTCATTGTAATCTGGAACAATCTGTCCGATTATTTAAAGCTTTGACAAACTGCTTTATCAATCCTAACTTTATGTGAAGGGGAGGCAAAAGAACTAATTTTGGGTCAACTAATGCATCACACAGCACATTTTTTGGTCCCGGTAGAAGTCTTTCTCTGAATGGCCATTCTTTCTTAATGTAATGTAAATTTTCTGCTAGACTGTCCAACTCGCACAAAAAACATGGATACTTTATGAATCCATACTGCTGCCCCAGAAGCATGGATATTATTTTGAGGTCTCCACAGAGTCATCGAAATAAAATAAACATAATATTTTACTAAAATATTTTCTATCGATGTGTCAAGTATTTTAAAGAAATAATTTTAATGCAATTTAGGAAATATCATAAAGGTATTTCTTTGCTGTAGTGCAAATATCTCACAAGGTTTTTTTTTTAATCTTGATATGATGGGCACTTACCAAATTCATATTCAGAATCAACGTACTCGTAATAGCTAAGGACACTTATCAAATTCAAAACACCAAAAATCATGTCAGTCTGTGTTATTGCTTGGCCTAATTGTGTTCTATTTAAATAAAGTTTCTAGTGTTATTGCCTATTATGTTCAAGGGTCTCGTAGACTGAACTTGCGCACCTTAAGCGCCTGTCCGTACACCGGATGCCACACTACCGTTGACTCTACTGCATTGTCCTTCTCGCAGACCACCAACTTTCTATCCACGAACTTCTTTGGACCGACTTTTACTCCTAATATCCTTCCTAGTTTATCTTTTACTCCGTTGAACAGTGAGGATCAGATGTGGGCCATCCATTGTGTACTTCATCTGAGCACCATAAACATCTCCCAGAATACCCATACTGTATAACATTTGGGTCAAGAATTACGTCATTTTTCCGCACTGAATCTTGTCCAAAGGCACCAACGAAGGGATGAGTTCCCAGGTCTATGCCTCCTTACTGTCTCACACACCTCCGTCTTGGCCATGATGTCCAAGTCTGGAAAAGGTGCGGATGTTAGAACCTCAGCTAGTAGATAGACTCTCCACTCTGGATAGAGTGCCGACGTGATACGTTACTGCCCCCGCCAGGGCTATGATATTAGTTATTTCTCTACATCTCACAATAATATATTGATTGTCGACAGAAAAGCTCTCTATATCTACACCCCGGGAATGAGACATTTGCAAGACGTAGTGGGTGAGGTTCCATAGGGTTGGGCCTGGAACAGATCCTCGTGGAACACCAGCAGTTACAGACCACGATGTAATATTCGACCTGAAGAAAAGTGGCGCGACCGTATTGGTCGAGTCCACTCCCAGGAACTCCCTCATGAGAAAGCGAGTATTAGCTTCTCCTGTTTGAGTATACTCAGAAGGTTGTTTCTGTCAACGATGTTGATTGATGGCCTCAAGGTTTGGGTTTGTGTCGGTGTCCCTGGGTCTCTTCATGGGGTTAAGCCCAGGCGAATTCCCAGGTCATCCGACCTATTACACTTTTTTCTGCTTGGTGTTCCCTGGCAATGGGCCTTGCTTATGTGTTGTGTTGCTGTGATTTATGCCACTCGTCCCTGGCTGGCCTTCTTGAGGACTAGCCTTGGAGCTTATGGTGGCCCATTCCGCAGTGGAGACAGTTCTGCCAGCCTCTTTCAGCTTCCTCCTTCTTTTCTTTTCCGTCCCCCAGAACGATTTTCTCGCGTGGCTTTGCCCCAGTGTTCTTGTCAGGGGCAGCCTGTTGACTGCTCTTTACAGTGATGGTTTGTGGTGGGCCACCCGAAGGTGAATCCACCTAGGTTGTAGTTTTTGGACAGTCGGTGGCTCCACACCCGTCTAACCGGAGGCAGAGTTTCAAGCTCCTGATCCGTAATTTGTTCATATCCGGGGGTGTCTGTAATGGTAAATGTGTGGTTTTTTCAGGTGTCCTTCTCTAGAAAGGCCGCCTTCACTACGACTGAGCGTCCTTTCTGCGCTTTATTGCATGCCGTTTCGTCATATCCAGCATGGATGGTCCTACCGGCGTAGGATCATTAGGATCATCTGAACACGCAAGCCTACCTATCATGTCAGGGTGAGCACCCACGGAAGAGCCCTAGTTTATGAAAGTTCATAAAAAAAATGCTGATGTGGCTATCATAATACTTTCCCTATATCTTTATCCTTCTTCAAAAATATGAGATTTGCGTAAAAACACTATTCTAAATAATTTGCTAAATTTTAGATACTTTACAATTATTTTTTATGTAAATTTTACGTAATTGCTATAGTTTATTAGCAATCGGCAAAAAATGTCAAAATTATTAATTTTTAATTTTTTTCTCGCAAGTTACGAACTTTATAAAAGATATATTCTAATGAAGCTTGTTCAGTTTCTCATTCCCTTTACCTTAAGTTTGAAAATTGTATGATATTTTCCAAATTTAGAAAAATACCGAGTAAAAACAAAAAAAACGCTTCTAACATTCACTTCCTGTTTATGAATGTTCACCAAAAACTTTTCAGTTACAGTTTTCAACGATAAAACCTTAAGTTTATTGTTTCATCTCAAAAGTATCATTTGTTATTGAGACACAACGCCTACTGACAAGCATACAGATACACAGACAAAGAGACACGCACAAAGATACAAAATTTTTCTTTCCGGAAATTACTGGAATGGTCTCAGGAGGCCTGCGGGAGTACTACAGCAGTTCACTAACATAGGTTTGACTGGATCTATCCTAGCTTTCATCACAGTGTACGGTTTTCGCCACAGATATTCGCCCACTTCTTTGATCAGCCGCTTCTAGGCCGCCGCCCTGCTGCTTTAGACAGCCAGTTTGAATTCCTGCGGTTGCTTCATCCTTTAAAGTTTCTAGATCTTGGATACAGAAGGAAATCTTGTCCTGCAGCATTGGCTCTTCATCTGGATTCTGCTACTTCATCACACATTTGTGATCAATGCAGTCAAATGCATTAGATAGGATAGCAGTATCCCACAAGAAAATTAGTCCATTTTCAGAGTAGATAAAATAAATTGAATGAGATCAAAAAGATCTGAATTTATGTTCCTTTTTGAGGAAAACTGGTGCTGTTTAATTGCTAGGATATGGTATTTTTCCAGAAACGCTTTAGTTTGTTTTGCCACCACATATTTATATATTTTAGAAATACTTATTGGTCTATAATTTTCACACTATCATGGTTACCCGTTTTATAAGTAGGTTTGACTATGGCAAACTTTACTTGTCTGGGAATAATTCCCTTAGATAATGATTCGTTTATAAGAAAACACAGTGGTGGTTTGCTGATACTATCCAAGAGATTTTTATTAAAAATATGGAGACTCCATCAACACCACTGGTCTTCTACTAGACATTGCATATACACCTAAAATGTATTTTTATCAATAGTGATGTGAGTATTTGCTTCAGTAAACAAATCCTTTTGCAACATATCTTTTGTTAAATTTATAAAAAGAAATTAAATAATTCGGCTCAAGTTTACCATCAAATGGTTGTTTTTCCTCAGTGTAACTTAATTCTTTTAAAATTGACCACGGAACTTTATTTTTATTACACGACTGCAAAATTTTATTACTATTGTAATTTGTTCTATCCTGTTTTAAGAAAAAATTGTACTTTAATTTGTAGTATTTTAACAGATTTAGAATCTGGAAAGAGTTGGATAGCACATTATAAAGATCTAACCGATATGTACAAGCCTTTGTTTCTAAAGAAGTTATTATTTGTTTGATAAGTTGCAAGTGAAAAACAATAGTTAAAATGGTCAGAGAATATCTCCATAAAATTTTCAAACTGTTTGTTGTTATGGTAGGATATTGTTGTTATGATTGATTTGACTAATGAGGCGGTTCCTAGGAAGCAGTAACTATTTTAGCACTGTTTGGGCATTGCTTACAATCGTAGAGGCTTCATTGAGGAGGTCTTCGGTGAATTACTAGATCTGGTTCCTTGAATTTTGGATATTTATTATATTTCACTGGGGAAGTTAGAATATTAGCTGCGCGATTATCTCACCCTGGAGTGCTCTGGATGTTGTCCGATCGACCTTGAATATGCACTCTTCTATTAGTATCGAAGCATTTCTGTATGATTCATCTTTCCAGACTGCCGAACTTTTAGACGAGTTGTAATCAAGCGGTGAGAATCTCTAGACTAAAGTATTCTTTTAGAAGACGTATGAATGCTAAAAATTCCCCTGCCCTAAGTACGAATTAATGATACGGGGTAAACTCTGCAGTGGGAATAATCCTCACGAAAACCTTTCAGATTCTGTTGAGTATAGATATAGCTTAGTACGTATTGAAGTAGTATGGTTTAGAATCATAATTATCTTCTCCGTCTTCAATGTGTACTGGAACACAAACAGGTTCTAGCCATGGCAAAAACGTTGTCTCATTAGCAAGAATCGCTTGCTGATATTCATCTTTAGCTATAAGATATAATGGGTTGAGTAGAATAACACTGCATTGTGAACTTTGCCTTCAAGTCTTGGGATTGAACTTTTAAAGATATTTTAAATGTATTTAATTTTGTATCATTTATTTAATACTTGTAAAGCAAATAAACTAAACTAAACATGGAAGTGGAAAGTATACCATAAACATGCACGCGTTATACATGTCAGTGATGTAATTTAGTTTCTGAAACTTCATCGTCGGAGATAGGATAGTCGTTGGTTGATGCAGAAATCGGTGGAGGATAGCTGACCTGAAAGCAAGGCAGAAGTAATCAGCATTCTGTGATCTACGTTTGGATCCTTGGCGGTGGTAAACGTCGTTTCCAGGAAGTCGGTAAAGGCTTGTTCTTCTTCTTCATCGTCCAATGAAGGGCGGCCGTCTACACATAACCTGTTTGCCCTAAAAAGATTTTATACTTCTTTCAAAACTTAATTCAGTCTATATAGTTGAGCTGCGATTTCTTTATCAGACTCTGGCGGTTTCACTCCGTTTTCACTGCAGCATTGCCTGTCGTTTACTATTGCCGAAATAGCTTAATCTTCTCTCTGATGAGACGGTTGGCGGCATATCGGAACGGCAGCCAAAGCTGCTTCCAGCAGCTGGTTGACGGCTTTCTAAATTGCATGAATCATTGCAAAAGTGGCTTGTGGCAAAGTCTCTTCGATATTACGTAAGTATTGTTTCCAGTTTGCCTGCTTAAAAACGGAGACTGTTTTAAATTTGGCATGAGGGCTTTTGATTTTCCAAAAACTAGGAGATATTACTGAAATATGGTAGCTGGTGATTGTGATTATAATAGGTATGATGTCGGAAGTGGTGGAGCAGTAATTTGGCGGTGAGGATGTATATGATTCAGGATAAGTTTGTAATGACTGCAGTGGACTTTGATCTGCCTGAGAATAATTCTCGTCCTTCTGATTCCGATGAGGAGAATGATGGGGCGGCACGTACTAACATCGTCCATAATTATTATGCATGCTTCCTGAAACTTTGCTCACGCAGATAGGATTATCGTTAGTGGATGTCAGAATTGGTGGCGAATAGGTTAACTGAAATCAAATAAAGAATTATCAGTATTTTGTGATCTTTTTCCGGAACCTCGTTGGTGGTAAACGTCGTTTCCAGGGAGACGGCAAAGGCTTTACTCATTCGTGGACAATTATCTATATACACCTGGCTAGCTTTTAGGAGTATTCTGTTTTGCCCTCTAAGGATTTTATTCTTTTTACAAAACTTAGAACAGTCTCTGTAATTGAAGTCTGCTGTCTGTTCCGTCCACGATTTATTTCGGCTCTTCGTCAGATTTTGGGATTGAGACATTTTTATTGCAGCCTTGCCTGTCGCTTTCCACTGTCTGAGTAGCTACGTCTTTCTCTGATGAGACAGTCGGCGGCGTGTCGGAATGAAAGCCGTTATAATTTCTGGCAGGTGGTTGGCACCTTTATAAGTTTCATGCTTCGTTGTAAAGGTGGTCTGTAGCAAATTCTCTTCGATAGTATGAAATAACTCTTCCCAGTCCACCTGTTTAAGGACGGAGATTGTTTTAAATTTTGTAAGTGGGCTTCTTGATTTGCCAAAACAAGATGATATTAGTAACATGCGGTCGATCGTGATGGTGATAGTAATAGGCGTGATGTTAGAAGGGCCGAAGGAGGAAGATGATGATGAGCATGTAGGCGATAGTAAATGTGGATTGTCCTTTGACGAAGGTTGGCGAAATCGCTGGGATTACGGTAATGGTGTCAACTAGATACGAGCGATGGTTGTTACTGGAGGGTCCAAGATGTGATGAGAAACGTTAAGATGAACTAAAATGACCGCACAATGGATGTCTGCACTGAAGTGGAACCAGTTAGATAGGGACGGTCAGTGTGGGTAAATATATCATGAATAATTGATGATTACGCACAGCTGGGCTAGGTTGTGTTAGAGAGTCATGATAGTAATTGCTGTAATCAGAAATAAAAATACAGTGTTATTTATGGAATAAGATATATTGCATTTAAATATTTACATTTGTTTCTATTGAAGCATTTCTCTCATATTAAAATTTAAAAACACTGTCTATACCATAGTTACTTTCAATAAATATAATGGTTGCGACCGTTACTACGTGGCAATCCATACTTATCTGAATTGAAAAAAATAATTATTTGTGGTTAAAACATAGTGAATTTTTCAATTCAGTGATTGTTACTTTCATTAATTTTTTTTTAATAACAGTTCTTTATTACTACATACAATGCATATAAATAGTTATATAATAGATAATTCTATGAATAGCATGGGTCTGTAGTATGGTGTTTCTACCCCTGTCCTCACCTTAGGAAATCGATTTTCTTTTCTCTTAGCATTAATCATAATTGCTTGTCTATTCTGTATACAAAATTTTCTAATTTCTTCTTGCACTTCTTTTGCCTTTTAAAATCACACTCTTTCTTTTCTTACTTCATCATCTACTCCTCACCCTTCTTTTCATAATTTTGTGTGTGTTTTTGTTAGGAAGTTGGTGAAGGCACTTATTCGGATCGGTTCGCCGATGTCTTTAGGGCAGCCGTCCATTTTGTTGGATGGTGCTTGATGGCACTTGAAGGAGGAGTTTGTCTAGGCTCTTATAATTTCAAAGGTGTTCTGTCAGAGGCGGCTCGACTCTAAAGAAAGTGGTCTTCCTGATTTTCTCGGCGGTTAGGGCTGGTTTTCGTAGGTTAGGAGGATAAAAGCAATTTGTTTTTTGGGTGGATGGTTTGCCATTTGTTATTGCAGTCCGTTGTGGTCGTTAATGGTGTTTTCTTGTTTGATATCAGTTCGTTTACCGTGAGACAAACCATATCGGATTTCCTTGGTGCTCTGGGAATTGTGACCTTGAATATCTTTTTCGCTGTTAGCTTCGAGCCTGTGCGCGTTTAGAGAAACTGGACGTGTAAGCCGTCAACCGTTCCCTACTATCTAAACCCAGATAGGATGTGGGAATAAAACACTCAAGTGTCGAGGACGGATTAACGGGACAGCCTAATTCTACACCTGGCGCAATTTAATTTGATTGTCTACATTGATAATAATTACATAGTTTTTCTCTATTTAATAAATACTGACTGATATACGAATAACTATTGCATTACTAATACATGATAATTATATTGCAAAGGTTATTATTAAAGTGTTACAATGTTTTACTAATGTTAAATATTGCAGTTTTTATTACCCTAATAAAGTGGTTTCTCAGTACTATTCTGTGTTATGTCCTTTAAAAACTTCTTTGTATGAATGCTGTTTACATCCCTGCTGCGTCTACGTTTTAAGTTTCAATTTTCAATGGAACAACCGAGCTTTCTAACAGTGGAAACTTAAACGCTTGTTTCAGCTTTGACTACAAACTTCTTTATTACCTTAATGAGAAAGGTTTAGATGATTAATAACCTTTTCATAATATTGCCATGATTTAATTATTATTGACTAATATAAAGTAATTACTTGTACTGTATTAATTTAAATTGTTTTAATTTCAATCTGATATTGTTAAAATACGAACTCTACAATATGTCATCTCATTTAATCTAATGTATTTCAGCAGGAGTATACCTCCATCACATCCCCCGATACCACGAACTATTAAAAATTCATTAGCAGGAAATTTATTGCTCTAGTCTGTTGCTGAATTGGACGCACACAAAAGAAATGCGATTTTCCCTTTCAATTTATTATCCGCTATGATGTGCACGTGAAATGTTTATGAGGACCGTAATCAAAATCGATAAATCTTATTTAAAGCCGGGATGTAGCCGTAAGTTCTCATTAAAGAGGCGTAAGGAAAGTGGATAATTGCCCGACAGCTAATTGACCCGACTAACTGGGTCGGAGAGTCCCATTTGGAAAGCCAGAAGATAAGAACTGCAATTAGCGTTATAGTTAAGCATTTAGTTTCCAAACAATGTCGATTTTTTTCATCGCGAAGCGAATAATTCTCTACTGTAATAACGTGCCGAAAGACAAGCGGTTTCGTTTAACGTTATTTTTTCTATGTATTTCTTATGGAATGCAATACGTGTTAATGTTTTCTCAGAGTCTATTCTAAGATACAAAAAATGTATAAAGAATATTTAGGACTTCTCGACACAGAATATTTTTTTATTATGTTAAAATATTAAAGCAGGTCATTTTTGTTATATAGTTTTAGCGTTAAATTTAATTATTAAATTTATGTTAATGCTTTTTATTAAATAATTTTATCACTTACTTGATATGGATGATTTCGACTGAATAAATTGATATATTAAGTACCTTTAGTGTCTTCGGATTTTTGCTTTGACAGGCGGGATATCTTTATAGGACCCTCGTCCGTCCATATTTAAGAGAACTTGTCATCAAAACTGCGTTCCTGCGGGACCTATTGCCTCGCATTACAGCAGAAGGAGCAGCAGAGGCAGAGCCAGCGGGTCCATTCCCTCCTTTATTGATCTCCTCTTCCATCTCTGTGCCGCTTCTCTTTCACTCGCGAATGCTCTATTGTACGCAACTCTCGTACCCAAACGAACTGCGTTATATTATTGCCGGAGGACAATTTATTCAGCTAAATATTTCATCTGCACAAGTATTTCTTTTTATTGTTGTTGACTATAATGCGAGTAAAATTTTCCGCATTTAATGAAATTTGAATAAATTTTCCACTTGCTTGATACGTTTATATAAAACCGGTGACATTCAACGTGAAATTGTTAACGTTCCATTTATCAACAAGTAGTTTCTTCTAGATAGTCCTTTTAAGACGAAGATATGTTGAAATATAAATAATTTAAAATCTAGAAAATGGAAATAATATGTATGATAACCTGCTGACTGATTTGTTTCTTAATTATGTACTATAGATAAATGAGGTGGAGTAGTTTTAACTTCAAGTGGAATTTAGTAAATACCGAAATTATTACAGAAATGTTTGTTATAACGCGCTATACATCTGGAAACAGATAGAAATGTTAATATAACGAAGCGAACACGAAATAAAGCGGCCGCTAGTAGAGTTAATGAAGTAGAGGTATTAGCTCAAGTACTTTACAATTTCTACGCAAGAGCAGTTTAAATGAGATGTTACTTTTTATGTCTTACTACATAGTATGAATTTGCTATTTTGTAATTTTCCAAGGATGTGTGTTCAAGGAAAATTATTTTTGAGTACAATTATTTGCTTGGTGTTCAGTCCTAGAAATCGATAAGTGTCGACATATTGAATAACAGAACCATTAATCTGTAAAAGGCTCCCTTTATAGTCTGAAAATCGAAAACTTCACGAGTCAGCGTCTCGAACGATATTATCAATGCTATATCAATGCTACTCTGCAATTGTTTACAAATGGCCGAGATTTTGTCACCGGGGATAGTATAAGGTATTATAGGTATTAAAGGGGGTATAACCGGAAGTTATTAAAAAACTACGGTGCAACAAAAAGGCAGACTCAGTCTCCACTGAGGATGTTATAACACCATGTCATGTCATTAGTTTTTTCTAGATCTAAAAACACAACGACGACGGGTTTTCACTTCAGAAAAGCTTCAAGCTTAGTATTCTTTATATGGACTAGATGGTCAATAGTGGAATGATGTTTCGTAAATACGGACTGATAGAGTACGATCAATCCCCGTGACTCGAGAATCCTACCATTCGGTTATTAACCATTAAAAAAACAACTCTAGCAATAATTCATACATAAGTGGCGTTAAGTAGTAGCCAGATTCGGATCAGGTTTCAGAAGAGGCATAATTTTAACTTCTCTCGATATTTATGTGTATTAGAATACTTGAAAACTAAAGATAAATTATAAATCATTTTGTATGGGATAATTTTGTGGATGGAAGAAGCATATTTACAGTACTTGGTGCCTCTTCAAATTCTTATATACTAGTTATGATCATCAACTGAATTTGCTGAAAATTGAATTGAGATTTCTAGCTCATCGTTTCCGTTTCATGAAATCAGACAAATAATTGGAAACATTACTTGAGCAGGAGAAGTGCTTTTGCTACAGCAGAAGGATTATTAATTGTACTGCCCTCAATATATATATATGCCTATTGTAGACGATAGGCATTGTCTGTGGATAGAGTGTACTTATCTCCAGACACCTATGATAGAAGCCTGGATTGACATTGAGCTAACGTAGTCCTTCCATGAGTCGATCTTTGTTTGTATAATTTTTCGCACAGGGTTTTTCACACGTATGGTTTCGTCGCTTCTTCTCTGCAATAACTCGGCTAAACTCTACGTTCCACCAAGGAACCGATAATTTTTTAGTCAAGCCAGAGGTACATGGTAAGGACTTACCTGCTGTTTGAGTAAGGCTGAGGTTAATATTTTAACGAGCGAAATGAATATTATTATATAAATCTGAAAAGAGAATGTTCTGATGGCACTCTTCCCATCTAATTTGGTCTAAGCACCAGCGCCTTGGCCTACGATGAATTATTCTCGGAACATTTGTAGATATGAAGGGAAGTGATCGCTTCCATAGACGTGGCCAAGAGTTTACCATTGAAGCCATGTAGAGTGGGATATAGTCAGTATTATAGCTGAGTGTGATTCGTTTGATGAATTGAAGTGCGTTATCTGCCTTGAATTCTAGAGTCTTCCTATTATATAAAGAAAATAATAATAATAATTTTGGCAAAGAAAAACCCTTCTGTTACTTTTATTTTCAGTTTCCTGGCAGTAATTTGTTAGTTTAACCTTTGAAAATGATCGAGTATGATCGAAACACGTGTCAGGAAACTGAAAGGAAACTGAATATAAAAGTAACAATATGGAACATAACAAGTTTTTCTTCGCAAAAATTACATTTCTGGTTCCATCAAGAGGGTAGCTCAACAAGTATCAACTAATTAGAATAATATCATATTGAAAAAACACTTTATTTTTACATATTGAAGTATCCATTACTTTGATGGGAATAGTATTTTATTAAAAACAATAATGAGCTTACGAGCTGAATTTTAGCACCCAGAAGAACACCAGCAAAGTATTCGAGATAGGGCTAAATGAGTCAGAGTGAAAGAACATCTCGAAGAAAATAACTCCGCTTATGTCTCTTTAATTAAAATCATTCTGATAGTTTTCATAGTAGTATGTATTTCAGAAAGAAACAACAAACAATAAATAAAAAAATAAAGGAGGTCTGCTACCCAACTTTTATGAAAATTTTCCTCTTTCTTAGAAGTAGCTCTATTCCTCCTCTAGCAAGATATTGTGGTACTATGTTATTCTTGAGAGTCTTAAATCCTAAGACAGAAAACGTGTTTTGGAAAGTGTTTTTTTCTAGCAGGCATAAACAGATACATAAAGGCCTGTATCTTGATAGGATGATCTTCAATTCTCAGTAGTGCGATATGCAACCATTACAGTTCCATTGAACTATTTGTTCCAGTTCTTTCGAAAAGGTAAAATGATATGGATTAACACAAAAAATAAGATTATATAAATAAATAATAACACACACGAACACACAAATAAATAATAATTAATTTTAAGGATTGTGGCGACCGTTACTACGTGGTAATTCATGATAAACACTTAACTAACGCACTTACTATGTTTTAACCACTAAAAAATTATGTAATATATGTAATATATACATATATTACAAAAACACATGATCTAAGTTTCGACGGTTTAATGTCACTTGATAATGACATTAAACCGTCGAAACTTAAGTCGTGTGTTTTTGTAATATATGTATACAGGGTGACTGACGAAAAACCTTTGGTGCTGTATCTCGCTTATTTTTGATCCGATTTGAATAAATAAAACATCAAATTAAATGATTTTTAAAAGACTTTAATATGAACTGTACTGATATTTTTTCTTGCATCCAGTTTTTGACAAAAGACGATCAACTTTTTTTTCAAATTGCACTGTATATATATTTTGTACTGATCCACAAGGAGATTTTTCTCTGAATCTAAATTTGTAAACGATTTTATCCATTCATCAAACCAAAGTCGAGAAATTGAGGAAAAAAAAAAATTAAAAATCAAATACCCATAGTAAACAATATACAGAGCCTATTCCAAATGTCAAAAGTGACGGTGCAAGTCATTCGTACAATACTGCAATGATTTTTAATAATTTCATAATAAAAATGTTGCAAGATTTCAAAAACTGAAAAACGATTTCTGTAGAAGCACAAAATTCTAGTACAGTGTATTGCAACATTTTAATTATGAAATAATTAAAAATCGTTGCAGTATTGTATCAATGGCTGTCACTGTCACTTTTGACATTTAAAATAGGGTCTGTATATTGTTTACAATGGATACTTGACTTTTTATTTATTTTTTTATTCCTCAATTTCTCGACTTAAGTTTGATGTATGGATAAATTTGTCTACAATTTTATATTCAGAAAAAAAATCTCCTTGCTAATCAATAAAAATATATATACAGTGCAATTAAAAAAAAAAAAGTTGATTATTTTGTCAAAAACTGGGTGCGAGAAAAAATAATAGTTCAGATCCTATTAAAGTCTTTTAAAAATGGTTTAATTTGATGTTTTATTTATTAATATCGGATAAAAAATAAGCGAGATACAGCACCAAAGGTTTTTTGTCAGTCACCCTGTATATACTACATATTTTTTTAGTGGTTAAAACATAGTAAGTGCGTTAGTAAAGTGTTTAATAACTACTACTACTTATTACAAAAGCAAATTTGTCATGTAGTATATCTACCATTTCTTCCTGTCTTTTGATGTATCTTTTAAATTATTCCATGTAGTACTTATTCTAGACCCTTTTCTTTGCTTTCCTGTTACTGTTTCCTTTATGGGTCTCGTTATTATCGTTGTTTTTTTCATGGCGCTATCCAGTATAATTGTAAATAGGATTTTACTTAATAGATAGCTCTGTTTGTTACCTTTTCTCGTTGAAAACACTTCTGAGTCCTCATTGTTTGTTCTTATTATTTTCTTATTTTCCTCGTACATGTTTTTATCTATTTTTGTGTCCCTTTTATCCTGTCAAAAGCTTTTTAAGGTCTTTAAAATATATATGCATTGCTCTATTATTCTTGTTCATTTTGTCTCTTAGTTGTCATAGTATGAAAATTAGATCTTGTATGCTTATATCTCTTCTAAAACCTCATTGACTATCTTTCGATATTCGAATATTGCTGTGCCTCAGTCAAAATGACAAATATATGCCAAACTGGGCAAGAAAATGGTGGAACAACCTCCACCAAGGAAATCTCATGTGGAAGCAGTATAATCAAAGCAACTTGCTTATCGGAGTGGAAGATCATATTTTCATGAAATCGATCCTTTCCATATGCAATCAAAATTTTTGTAAGAAAATATTGTTATATATGGTTTTGAATTTTATTTTGTAAGTACAATGAATAAATAAATAATATCTACTATTTTAATATTGGTTCTATTTTTGCGCTCAATCTTCTTTTCAGTATCCTTGTCAATGTTTTACTAATTGTTCTATTTTCTTTTTTCTCTTCTTTTGCTAGCTCTTGGAAGTATTTTTTCCATTTTTCCATTATTTTCTTTTCGTTCATCTTTATCTCTTATGTTAATCATATTGTACTCTTTTTTTTCCTTAATTGTTTTAGGGTTGAATAGAATATTTTCTCGTTCTGTGTAAAGTTTTAATTCCCAATTTTATCCATGCTTTTCGTTTTTTTTTTTTACTATTCTCTTTGACTCATCAATCTTTTCTCTGTATATGATGTAGTCATCAGTTTTTTTCGATTGTATGTATCTCTTCCATTTTTCTTTTGCCCCTTTTCAATGCTCTCATTCCCAATTTGTTTTGTTTTTATATTTATTTTTCCGCAACTTCCTTCTGCTGCTTCCAAGATTATTCTTTTAAATGTTTCCTAATATAGAGAAAACTCTATAATTGCATGTTTTTCTTCTTTCATGTATTTGTTTGGTTTTTTCTTCTATTTTGTTTGTTCTTTTGTCAGTTTTTGCCTTTCCTTTATATATCATATCCATTTTTAACATTTTGAAGTCACTTCCTATTTCGGATTTCCTCGTGACTCTCACATTTCTTATTTTTCTCCAGTTATTTCCGCTTACTACTATTATTACTAGATGGTTTTCGATGTACAATTGTGTTATTCTTTATCCATAGTTGTTTCTTATGTTTTCTCATTCGACTCCCATTATGTCTCCTTTTGCTTTCGTTTTCTACTCTGTCATTTAGATCTCCTATCAAATTTTTTTTCGGATTCTTCGTCTATTACTTCCTGTAATTGTACGTAGAAGCTATATTTCGTTACTTTTTTTCATTTTCATTTGGTCCGTATGTCACTATCTTAATTTAATCTTCTATTCGTTTTATGTTTTTAGTCATAATTCTTCGTTCAAGTGTTTTTCTCTTATTGTATCTTTTATCCTTTCCGGTGCTATAATCAATCATACTCTACTTTTTGCACTTTCTTTTGCCTCTACTTCTTTCCATGTCAGCCAGTATTCTTTATAGATTTCCTCTATTACTTGTTTTTCCTGTTTGTTATTTCTGGTAATCGATATTCGTTCAATCATATCTTTCAATATTTCGACTTCTATTCGCATTTATTATCTTATAATCCATGTCCGTATTTGCATTTCTTGTTTTCTGATTTTTTTCTCACTTATTTTTCTTCTTTCATTTCTATTTTCTATTTCCTTTTTCGTTGTTTTTGTTTTCCTTCTGTTCTATCATCTTTTAATCGTTTTTTGACTTTTTAATTTCTTGTTCTGGATCTGGAAAGAACTTGCCAAGGGTGATTAAATCATTGACCAGACCACCTAGCCCTCACTAGGCCCGTTGTGCCCTCCTGATTGGGACAGCCCTACGTTGTTCTACCACTCATTTAGCCACCCAATGTGACGAGCTAAGGACAGCACAGCGCTTAATCCCTAATGTTGGCCATGTTCGGCCAGAGCTTTCCTAGCATGGACTCTCTGAGGTAGGCGAGAGCTAGGCAGGTGGTTAACATATGTTCCACTGTCTGATCCTCTTCTTCACATGCTCTACATATGGGGGTTTCTTACCAGATCCATGGTAAACAAGTGTTTCTTGTTTTTTCTGGTCCTATTTGTACATAATCCCATCTATTATGATTTATTGGTAATACACTTATACCATTTTCCCTTTCATTCCTTCATCCCTTGCTATATTCCTCATGTTATTTTGTATTTGTCTTTCTTTGTATTTTCGGTCATTTTCTGTATATATGTTTTTTTCGCTTCGGTTTTCCTTTTGTTTTAATTGTTCTTTGTTTTTCTTCCCATTAACTGATTGCTACTCTCAGTATGTGTTTTCTATTATTGTTTCTGATTTTGAAGCACTGGCAATTCTAGTTTTCTCTTTGTTATTTTATCATTTTTTTTTACTTTGGTTTCCTTTAGTCTCTAATCCGGTTAGTATTGTTATTTCACCGTTTTTCTCTTTCGTGTTTTTTTCCATTCTGTGCGCCTATGATCATAGGCACAGGAATATTGGACTCAGAAAACCTTAAATCGTTTTCATACGTTGGTCAAAAACAGTAAAAACAATATCTTGCTTTAAATTTGTTATATGTTATCCACAATAGGCTATTAATTTATAATAAATTAATCTTATTGTGTAGTTATGCATATATCTATATTATGTCTAGTTGCTTATTTACGCTTATCTATACGCGCAGTAATTTCCGCCAAATGTTCTTTTCGCTTAGCTTTTAGTTTAATATTGCATAAATAAGTTTAGCATTAAGGCTCCAAGCATTTATTATTATCAAATCAGTCCGAGTATAGTTAAGTCAGTATTGCTTTCAGTCGTTTTTTTAAATAGTATTTATATTTAACAACTCTAAATCCAAATTTCGCTTAATATAGCCTAATTTTGCAACCACGAAAATATAATTTATATATACATATATTAATATAATTTACAAACTATTTTTACCCTGAAGCTAAATAATCTCTACTGACACAATATATTTATTTTATGTCACTGAAAGCTGTTGTTTCTCACCGCCGTGCCATGTAGCTTTTCAGTTTTTTAAATAAATTTGATTAAATTACAAAATAACTGCATTATAGCTATGTTTTGGAAAGTATCCAATGTGAATCTATCGATACAGTTTAAACATCGCGCTTTAAAATTGAAAACGTTTCAACTACGCCATTTAAAATTGATTCAATTTTATAATCTAGTGAAATATATATTTATATAATTATTACACTATTTAATAACAAACATGGAGTCTACTTTTAAAACCTGAAACATATCTATTTAATAGTTTTAAATCTAATTACGTAAGAATACGAATTATTTTACAAATCAATAACAACTAGTCTTTAATAAGACATAACACTCGTGTTTGATTATTATGATAGTTGTAACTTACACTATTGTATAATTTAGTTGCGTTAAAATATTTTTGAGTGAAATTGCTATAAATATATAAAAAGGGCAGAAAGACCGCAGATCTATAGACCAGTCGGACCAACACTATAGATCTGTTTCATATTAATTATTGTTTGTTCAAATAAAGATGTATGTATATATATATATATATATATATATATATATATATATATATATATATATATATATAAAGAGAACCAAATTGACTGTTATATTATTATAATGTAAGTAACTAAATTGAAACAAAGTTGTAATTTATCTGCAAAGACGCGTTTAGATATTTTACATCTCATCAGTACATTTTTATTATTAATTTTATTTAAAAGGAAGCCAATTTATTAATATATTAAATATAAAGAAAAACTAAAAACCTACTCTCGCATGTACGACAAATGACATATTAATTAAATCTAATGGACGATCGATTATTATGTAATATACCTCCCTTAAGTATAGTTTAATAATAAAATGTATTAAATTCTTTTAGTTGGCTGTAGAAAATAAACTAATAATTTACATTTCCTAAATCTTTCTTTTAGTAATAAATATGCTTTACTAGGTTTTTAATCATCTTGGGTTAATTTTAAATCTTTCTAGAATTTGCTTTGTAAATGAAAATTTTAATTAAAAAGTTAGGATAATCCCCATTTGCTAATACATATGATATTTAGACTTTTACAGAGTTGTAAATAACAAATTAACTTTTAGCAAATGCTAATATTTTTCAGAGGTTGGTTAGTCGCCTGATTCATTGTAAAATGAAAAAACTTTATATCATGCAGTATATTAGAAAGGTTAAAATCAAATATAATCAGTGGAAGTTTATCTGTTATTTTTGAAATGACTAAACAAGATAATTTAGAATAATACTGGATACTAACATTTGTGCATTTATTGATGGTTGTATTATATTTTGAAATTCCTGTGACATTGAAGTTGACATTGCAGATGGTCTAGGAATAAAGTATATTTGTATCATCATACCGTTTGTTCATATATCCCGATAAATGGTTTAAATAAAGACGTTAACGAGAACGGTGTTTTAGAATTTTAAGTTAAAAAATAACAATAATAAATTGTTTTTTAAAATTTAAATAATGTTTGCGCTTTAAACTGTAGTCTTCGGTTAGTCTGTCCTTTCCATAAGTAATTGTGCACAAAATATTGTAATAACCTTTGCTGATTGGTCGTCAGATGGCATAGCAGCCAGCACACTTAATAAAGAAACTAGGTGTTGCACCAGTCGTATTCTTTTGTAAAATCAGCGTTGTTTCTCTGCACTTTGCTGCCATATTAACAAGAGAATTATAGTTGGAAATCAATAATACAAAATAATAAATTAATCTGAGAAAATATAGGAGGATTTTTAGAAATTGGTACTGAAAGATAAGATATTAATAGCAAATAAGCGTTCAATGTTATAAGTAAGATATCTTTTAGTTTAGAACCAGGGTCCCTAACTTGTTGAGCTGTTGTGTGGTCATGATAAAAAATAGTCAAGTTTTCAATAAAATGTTTAGGAAAAAATGAATAAATTTAATATTTAGTAATAAGTTACAGAAATAGAACGGCATTATTCAAAAATAATTATATCGTAATGTTCAAAAGAATAATTATTCAGAAAAACGTTTGCTAAAATGGTATTAGTGTAGTTTAGGTTGCGTCTCCATGTCACTTCCCCTTCAGTGTGAACAATTCTGAAATGATCCCTCTAGTAATGAATGAAATGATGAAAAAGTGTCTGAATAAATATGTCAGTGCCTTTCAGGTGGCTATGTAATGTTTACATCGCGTCGGTGTACCTTGTCTAATTAACCCAAGTTAGAATTATGTTTGTTAATTATTCCTAGTTTTTAAAATTTTAATTCCAAAATGAGCCAATCGAATAAAAACAACGAACCTATAGTTTTAACACTGACTTAGAGGAATCATATTGTTTCGTCTATGTTAAAGATAAATCGTGTTTATTTGTTAAGCGGCAGTAGTAGTGTCGAAAAAATATAAGGTTGAATGTCATTTGCATGCTATTTTTAATACGAGCTATATACTTAAAAATTAAAATTTCCCTAATGTATTCATTATGATATGAATTGAATTTATTCAATCAAATGTGCCTGCTCAGCAGTAGTTTCACTAGGCCTGTAGTAAATTCCATTGTAGCTTCTTTCTTATCTTGCCTTTTTGAGCAATTTTTTAATAAGCGTTATATTATGTCAGCAATACAAAACATACAGTTGTTTGCTAATACCGATGCAAGAAGAATAGATGTGATTTCAAAGGACATCAAAACCTAATTAAAGAGTTACTTGGAAATATGTGACTATTTCTCACTTTATTTTGACGAGTCTACAGATATATCAGACACAGTAGTTATGGCAAGAATATTATTTAGAAACATTACTCTAAAATATTTACTGAAAATATTATACATGAAATCACAGATGATGGAACCCAGCAGTCGTTGATAATTTCAATGAATGGATTTGTTGCTTTCTGTGAGAAAGATAAATAATTTTTATTTAATTGTCATAATTGTAATATCCACCACACAGTTTTGTATCGTTAAATATTGCCCTTCAAACATGGCATAAAAATAGTCAAAACATGTTACAGCTCTATTCAAGCAGCACCTTTGTAATAATGCCTTTTCAAGGTCTTATTAGAAAATTTTAATTATGTTTTATGAGCATAACATAGCTGCATATTATTATGTTATGCTCATAAAACATAATCAAAATTTTCTTGTGTAAAGCTTTCCTACAGGGAAAACTTTTTTGATATTAATTTTAGGAGAAAAACTTATTCTTTATAAATAATTATACTTTCTTCGAAACCCCTTATAGTGAAAGAAAAATCCAGTAAACACTTAAGATAAAATAAAAAAAAGGAAATTATGGAAATTATATCGAGTTCTTCATTTTAAATAAGTCCGAGTTTCATATCAGTATCGCATTACACATGTTCTTCTCGTTAACAAACGACAGTTACTGACAGTTTAGTGAGCTTTACTTGAAAAAAAAAATGTTGACCTTAAAGCAGCGAATCAATTTACACTATACACACTGTATATAAATAAACCCCATCACTTTACACATGTATATTAATAATTATCTTTATTAAAACTTTTTCTACCATGGTTACAATATATACAAATAAAATAACAAGGCTTTGACAGTATCAAAAGAAAAAAAAACATACATATAATTTTAACACCATGATTACGGGTGAAGTTCATGCTTATAGGTAATCTTCCACTCAAATCTATATCCTCTCCTCCACTGTCATAAAACACCAGCTTATTTTTCCTTTATTGAGAGACAACATAAAATATTGTTATTGTGACATTGACATTGTTCATTTTTTTGCTAAAGTATTTGGCTCAGTAAAGATAAAGTTCTTGTAATATTTGTAAATTTAATTGAAGAATTAGAAGGTTAATTAAAGACTTGGTTTTATTTCACTATTTTACTATAAAATATTTTACTATAAAATAGTGAAATTAATATAAAAATCTTTCACTACGGGTTATGTGAAAATTTAATTCATCGTTAATTGAAGAAATATAAAAATATCTCAATATCACAAAATTTATTTAACTAACGGACCGTTGTTGGCTGATTTATCCTTTATTACTGACATAATGGAAAAAATTGAATCATTTAAGCTTTACATTTAGTTGAAATTATAGGGTCTGTAAATTCGTTAAAAGCCAAACTGGTTTTTATAATATCACATTTGTAGCAGAAGTCACTAGTGCTTTCCTCAAATATGAAAAATAAAATAATAAGCAACAGTGACATTAACTTTATGACGTTATCTTCGGTTGTCAGCTTTCAATTACTTCAAGAACAGTTTGAAAATCAATTTTAACTGTTTAATAGACCCAATCACCTTTTTATCAATTCTCTACTTGCCCGATGTAGGACAAGTAAGTACAGAAGAAATAGAACTAGAAATTTTCGACCTTCAAAACGGAACTCTTCTATAATTTAATGTATCATCATAAGAGAACTTGTGGAATATAGTTGATAGAAACAAATTTGCATTCTTGAAAAGAGTATTTTATAAAATAGAATTATTTTTTGGCTTTACATACTTGTGTAAATCATTGTTTTCGACGGTAAATATTATAAAATCAAAGTACACATCCCAACTTACAGATGAACATCTTGATACCTACGAGGAATATCATTACACTCTCCTAATTACAAAACAATTGTTAATGAAATGTAATGCTTTTAATTAATTTTAAGATTAATATTTCTAATTTAAAAAAAATATACTATTATTCATTTTATGTAGAGATATAAACAATAATTCTCATATTTAATAATTTTTGGAAAATAAATTGTACCCACCGCATTACTGACATTTTAGAATGTGTTTTTGGGTGCAATAATTTAGGGACTTGTGGTTTAGGGTAATAAGTAGGAGATAAGCCGGTAGGGCGAGGTTTAAGAAGCCCAAACTAATAGGAAGAGATGTATTGATAGATAAGCACTTTGATTATTATTATTATTTAATTTTCCACAACGAACTAAAGGATTTTAATACGTTTTACTTTGAGAGTAGGTATTGCTATTTCTACCATAATGGCATATTTAAAATTGAATATATTGATGCATATTTTCAGCACATAATTTTAGGATACTCTTAGGTATAATTTTAAGTCCCTTATTATTATTTGTGCAAATCGTTAAAATATTCTATTCAGTATTCTTCGTCTCTTATAACGTTATTTGGAATATATGCAAGATAAATTTTTAACAGTACTATAAGTTAACTTTATTAATTGTTCCTAAGTCAATTTCTGACAGTAATAAGAAATTGCTTACAATACATGGAATCATATTTATTTATTGGGTTATTGTGCTTAAATCTAAAATATTTATATTTTATTATAGAAACGCAAGCCACTATTAAGATAAATAGATTACGTGCTTTTATACTATAGGTGCACATTGATTGCATTATTTTGAGAATATTCCGGTTAAATTGTTTTTTAAATTGTAGCATATTGATTGCTTTGATAAAAACCTTTTAAAGTAAATAAAATAAAATATTGAATAATTAATGCAGTGATTTTAATAATACAGCTAATAATATAGAAAATTATTTTCACTGAGTATTGCTGCACTATTTTTTACATTATAAATAATGTAAAAGGTTACCAGCTAACAGTTATAACAACTACTTTCATATTATTACTTTTATTATCAAAAACTTCTGTTCAAAAGTTACAACGTATGTATTTTAATTATTGTTGTGTAGTTAGATAATAACGTATAACATTGACATTCCTTAATATAATAATGCATATTAAATTTATGCAGTAACCGATATTCACAAGTTATATGAATAGTTAGTCGTAAATCAGGTTTTAAACATATTATTAAAGTGAAAAAAAAACTTTTTCAAAATTTTGTTTAACCGCTTCGAAAATATAATTGGCGCAGTTGGTAGGATACCAAAATTTGAAACACTTGAATAAAATTACACAGATGATATTAAGAATAGCCAAGGTAATCATCTTGGCTTTCCATCCATGCAGCCTTGAACCCATTGAGAGGTTATCCCAGCAATCATCAAGAAGATTCTACAGAAAAAATAACTGGATGAATGTCATAGGAACCTCGTTTAATGATAGAGTGAATTATTCCTGATAGGTTCGAGTTGTTAAGGGTTTAACAGATAAACCTTTTAAACTCGTATATATTAAGTATTTTCGTTAATATCAGCTCATCAAGACTTCTAAAATAATTTATTTTAATTCTTTAATAAAATTTATTTAAATTTTAACTTTTAAGTTTATAAATTACACAATGTAAATGTATGACTGATAGTTTAAAAGTACACGCACTTTGTTGATATCATACAGAGTATTTATTTTGTGACTATTCCACTCCTATTGCATGTAGCCAATGAAAATGAGGCATGTGATATTTTTTAGCCAATCACGTCAATTTATAAGTGAATAAACACCAAGTTGCTGTTTATTCACCTGAATAACCTGAAGTTAGCTATTTCCCGACAAATGAATTGAATTAGCCTTGATAAAAAAGCGAAAAACGTTGTTTCTACGTATGTCAGTTGCAAGTAGGTTATAAAATCAAAAGGTTTGGTAACACTTCATCATCCATAATAAATGCGACGGTGACAAGTTCTGCACCAAAAAATTAAACTTAAACGAGATCGTGTGTTTGGAAACGATTTGAAACCGATAAAAACTACCAGTTGTTAGCAAAGACAAGAGTTTCCATTAAAGACTCTTGCCGCCATTATGATGACTGAGCGTATAATATAAGGAAGGTAAATGCAAATGATTATAAGGGAGGTGTTATTTAATCAATGTCGAATTTTTCGACCAAAATACTGCAGGAGATATATCATAAAAATTTTAATGTAAACATTGAACCATCCACCAATATTCGTTTCAAGTCGTGGAATAGTCTTTCCAAATACCATTCGTGATGACAATTAAATCGGAATAAATTTTGTTTTTAGCGCATTCAAGTTTGTTGCTTAATCGCGATTTTTATTCGAGCAACTGATAGAAAAAATCACTCGCCGGGCGGCTCGAGATTTTTTCGTGACAGTTGCTCTCATTAAAATCGCTAAGCAACAAACTTTCATGCAAAAACAAAATTTATTCGAGTAAATTGCTATCACTTATGGTATTACTTGTGATTATGATTTCAATCTTTACAATATTTGTACCCACTGCTTTTACTACTACTTCTGCTTCTACTCCTTCGCCATTTACTTCGACTTCTGCTCCTTGACCTGCTGCGCCTCACCTTCTATCTACAAGGATGTTTTCGTTTGTGTCCTCGAATGCTTGCGTCTTTGACTCTTAGGTGCGCAACTCTTTTTCATCATCCGCGTTTTTCTGAACGCACACACTTGATTCACCTCTTCCTTGGGTCCCACGACCTTCGTTTCACTACGTCCATTATCAACACTGAGTCGTTTCTTTTCCTTGTCTGGTAGCGATTGCCATCTACGCACCGCTTGCACATTGAGCTTCAATTCTTTGGGAAAGTGTATTAGAATATCAGACAAGGAAGACTGCAGCCATATCACATCATTTAGATCATAAGCCTCACATCGTTTATCAAGAAAACCTTGGAGCAGCTTACCGATAGGTAAGGGACCATTTCTAAAAACGAATCCTCTTAATCCAAATCAACACACGTCCATACCAACATGCTCAACCAAATCAGCACTGAACTATGTGATTACCCATAATAAGGAGGCATTGGTTAATGAACTGTCAGCATAAGGCTTAGTATGCTCGGCACTCTAGTCGCACCTAATGAGTGGATATATGAGATGGAAAGCAAAAGGAGGGTCTCAGTATCCCAGTATTAATAGAAATAATAGAATATCCTCTCCTATGGAACAAAGTGATGACGACATGATGAGAAAAGTAAATAAATCTGGCTTACCAGACCTAGAATACGCAGTTGACTTATAAATTTTCCTTAAAGGCTAGCATGAAGATGTATTCAGTGAGCTACTGCGGAGTGCCCTCAATATGATAGAAAAATGGTGTAGAGACAACACCATCTCGATAAATCCAACTAAGATGGAGCTAATGTTGCTCACTAACAAAAAGAAATCGGACAGAATGAAACTGTCCAGGATATTAAACTCTACACTAACTTTCACAAGTAAAGTATTAAAGTATCTGGGGGATATCTAGATTCTAAACCAAACTGGAGTAATCATTTTCAAATTAAGGTACAAAAGGCTATAATGGTTTTCTGGAAGTGTCGGAGAGTGGTTGATGGGGATTATCAGCTATAATCACTGAGTATCTGAATATTGCCGTTGCAACATATACGGCAGTCATATGGTGGCCTTAGCTTAAGCCCAAAAGTGCAATGAATAAGCTATAAGAAATTAAACGTATATTATTATATTATATATGGGAATAACAGGAGCCATACACACCTCACCAACGTCATTAATATAGGCGTTTTGTCTCTTCCTCACTTGGATTTACACCCCTAGACGGTAGCTTTAAGAACAGCATTAAAACTAAAAAACAACGAACTGTGGAGTCGAAAGGCTGACCGAACTAGGCATCCTTGGAGAGCGACTCAGAGGGATGCTCTTTTCGAGAAATGCCATCACCATGCTACTCTGACCTAACTTTTTGAAAAACACTACACGTCATAAAACTAATAAATATGTTCACAGATGGAGCAAAAAAAGAAAGGAACAGGTGCAGGCATTTATTGTTCCGAAATGAGTCTGGAACTAAAAATGCCCTCTGAGGAAGACTCTGCAATCATTCTGGTGGAACAGCCAGCGATACCAAAAAATAACTGAGGATAAAAGGTTAAAACATCTGCATACATACAGAGAGTAAAATCAATTTTACTATCTTAACATATCAACTTATCAAGCAAATGAATGTGTTATGGTACTGGAGATGGTATCTGCAGATAACAGAATTGCCTTATCCTGAGTCATTGAGGCACACCCAAACACGAGATAGAACGATAGGGAGTATGCTATAGCAAAAGAGGGAGTACCTTTAAAAATATACTAACAAGATTCTAATGGAACATAAAACAAAGCTCATTCCATAAATAGAACACAACGCTAAAGTTGTCCAATATTATGTTCTATCTAGGTCAAACTTAAAATCCCTAACTGGTACTAGGGATATCAGATTGTTAAAAAAAGCAACTTAATGTGTTAGGAGTCGCTCAAGATTTCAACTGCAGTGTCTACAACGAGAAAGCGGAATCGGCGGAACAAAATCCTGAACTTCGTTAAAGGTGGCTGAATAGCCAGTCCTCCCATCACTGGAGTTATATAATAGAGCCATATATTTGTATAAATATCAAAAGTAAAGTCAAAAAATAAGTCCTTAACGTGCAGTTTCTTTTGAAGTTCCCAAAATATTTTTGCGAGATCTATTTAGGCCCCATTAAATCAAAATAACAATAATTATTTAATTAACTTTGTTTAAAGTATTTCAGTATACTTAACTTGAAGCAGGAAATATTCAGTCATATTTCTCTCAACAGGTCAACCTGTACACATAAATAAATATTGAAAATAAATGTTACTGAATAAACAAATGAAGTCTTCGGAATATTATAGGAAACTACATGTTTTCATCTTTGAGAATAATTAATAACAGGCAGACATAAGTGTAACTTAAGAAATTATTATTGCATTATCCAAGAACTGATTAATTAAATGCCCAGATAAGCAAATGCTGACTATAATAAAATACAGTAGTGGTTTATACTTGAATTAAGTTTTTAGTATAAGCTACGTAAATATTATTATAAAGTTATATTGTCAAGTAAAACTTAGTTACAAATTTACTGTGTAATATATTTCGTGTGCTTTACCGTGTTAAATTATAATTTAACGATTTCGTCTTTAAGGAGGCGATACTTCCTAACAAGGCGAAATAAAGCGAACGGTTATACCGGAATACCTAATTACGCAATTCTGCTTTTTCTCCACCCCGTCTCCTTGCCTCTTACTTCCTATTTTATGTTGGTCATTCCGTTCCCAGTGGACGATTCTGTGGCATTTAAGGGGTTTGTAATTTCTATTAGCGGCGCAATTCTACTCCTCCCTTTAAACTTCCTTCCGTGACGCTTTGCTTCTTTTACAACTTTACCGTAATGATTGAATAATGATAAGACAAAAACGAACGCTTAATTATACCTCCAAAAAGAAAACGATTTAAACGGTGTATGATAATTATTGCAATAAAATTGTGGTTACTACATGATAATGAATAAAGTAAATTTAGAAATATACGATTTAATTATTTGATAATGCGTTTTATGATATAACTTTTGATATTATATTTAAATGTAAAGTTTATTAATAAAAGGGAATTAATATTAAAAGTTGTCTTCGTGGTTTTGCTGTTTAATTAAAATTAAATGTTTCATTTAAATAAAAATAAAATATATTATTAATCAATCTATGAGGGATATTCGGAAAGTAGTACCCGTTTGCACCGTGCGGAGCGCTGGCGAATAGAGTAGCCGCTGGTGTACTGTTCATTTGAATTTGTTAAAATATCCAATTCTTACTTTCTGGAAGTCCCTCATATATTTAGTATTTATAAAAATATTTACAAAAATGGTATTTATTTATTATTTGAAAAAAAAATATATAATTTAAAAGAATTTGTCCAAAAGGAGAGAGTTGCAAAGGATGATGATGTCAATCACCCATCAAAAACTTTTCCCGTTTAAACAAGATGTTAGTTTCCGAGCAACTAAAATGTACGTATATACATGTAAACTAATTTATGTACGCGTCTCCATCTAGACACGATGTATTTCAGAAATTGGATCTCGGAGCGTGTATCACGAAAGTTATTATTAAAACGCCAAATGCAAGACGTGACGACTAAAATTCATACCCTTCGCCCTTTATTGGCAATAAATGACGTAATTAATATACCCCGCCCTGTGTATATAACCCGAAATTTGCATAGCTCGATTTACGACGGTTAATAAAAGTTTCCTTCTTTTTCCTTAGTCGGTGGAAGTTTTCGCCTCTTTTTTTATATATGGGGGTAAAATAAAGTCGTAAAAAAGATACGCTATTAAGATATCTGCATAATAATGGATGTAGAGGAAAGGTTTTAAGAAAGTATGTCAGGTATATAAAACTATAGTGTGTGTGTGTACAGGCCTACTTTTGAACAAGTGGGTTGTCTGCATGGGAAATTTAAAATATTCTATTTTAATACTGCTACATAAGTATTTTCTAATAGATAAGGGATGTATTGTGAGGATCTTAAATTTTGTATTATGCAAGGTTACTAAGTTAATCATCATATGTATTATATTCTAATAATCTTAAATAATAACATTTACTATTATAAAATATTCAAGTCAACAGAGCAATTTTATAATGCATTTTAAAACTGAGCACAGAGGAATATTAGAAAATATAATGGCCCTCCCTAATATTGTTATTGCTTTCGATAAGTTGCACGTGTGCGGAATATTCATAATGTTTATATATACAGCCGGGTAACATTAAGAATCCGATATTTGCGGAACGTGCGTTCTGGTTCAATAATATATTTAAGAAGGAGCGGGATATTTTAAATGGGCACGTTTAACCATAATATCGATATATTTTTGCTTAATAATGATAATTTATTCTAGTGGAAGAAAACCATCGAAGTGAACGCAATAGTTATAATGCCGTTGTATGAATTTATTTATAGGCTGGTATATACAGAACGTTCCATTAAAGTGGGGAAATAGAGCTAAAACATAGATTTTTGAGTTAAAAAATTCAACAAATGTGCTAGTTATAGTAAATAGTAAATTTTAAGTTTGTTTGTATCAAAAATCATAATGAGCGATGGAGTCCATTTCTACTTAAGTGGTAATGTTAACAAATAAAATTTCTGTTTCTGGGGCATATAGAGAATCCATATCTAATGGAAGAAGATCCATTGCATTCCCTCAAAGTGACTGTTTGGTGCGGCATTTGCAATGAAAACGTAATTGGTTGCTGCATTGGCTCTCGATCATTGTTGGTTTCAACAGGACGGAGCAACCGCTCACACAGTTCTAGTAAGTATGGAGATTTTGAGATACCAATTTCCAGGTCGAGTGATCTCCAGTTTTGGAGATTTGAATTGGCCCTCCAGATCGCCAGATCTAACAGCACCAGACTTCTTCCTTTGCGGCTTTTTAAAATCTTGCGTTTACCACAACAAACTACGAACCTTGCAAGTCTTGTAAGCTAACATTGAAGAAGAAATCGCCAATTTGGAGCCAGATGTTTTGCGAGAAACAATTCAAAATGCCGTAAAAAGAGCGCAATTATGCATTAACTCGGGTGGTGGCAATTTGAGTGATATAATTTTTTCTAAGTAATGTGACCAATAATACTCTTTCAAATAAACTTTCGATGAAAACGGAACTCTCTTTTTAATGATAACAAAATGGCAGGTCATTCAAACTATGACATTACTTTTGCGCCACCTTGTATATTCCTAAATTACCAGAAAATATCTAGGTGTAGAATTCGGTATAATCGACTAGCAGAATGGGTAAGGTTCTCTCCATTCAAAAAAAGGCTCTCCTTTCTTTTCTTTCTTTTTCAATAATTTGGCCTAAATCCCACCTACTTCCAAATTTCAGATTCCATATGCATTTTCAGCAATAATAACGTTATCCATAAATGCCGTTTTGCGACTTATTTAGTCGCAAATTTGGAATCACTTTGGGGGTTACAGACCTAGTAAAGCCTTTGTTCATTTGTCTGACTATGTTTCTGGTATGAATTAAAATCTGAATGTACATGTAATATACATTCCAATATAAATACACAAGGTAGTATTAATATCTTAAGTTAAATGAACGCATTGTTACAATTCTGGCAATAACCTAAGTCGGCATTCGTGTTGTAATGCTAGAGTGACTCCAAACGAATACATCACAGGAGAGATAGCTTTGACATTGCTAATAATATAGTTGTAGTATAGCTTTTTTGTGAAACCAGTTTTCTAATTGACTCAAGATGTATACAGCTTTACATAGCTTTTCTGCCATTTTATGTTCATGTTTTTGCAAAGTTAATTGCTGTCGATGTAAATACTGAGAAACTTAGCATTTTTTCTATCGAATTTCCTGGTCGATTTCTTGGGATTTACACAAAGGTTATTGAAAGCCCGATCCACTGATATTTTATTGATGTATTAGCAGCATTTTCATTTTGTGCACAAGGTTTTATTGTGGTATCATTTGCGCATAATGATAGATAACTAACATAACTAACCCAGCGAATCATAAAAGTGAATTAAATAGGAATGGGTCCAAGGTTGACCCTTGTGGTACACTACATTTATTTGATCTAGTATATGTCATATATCTGTCATGCTGGCATAAACACTTCAAATATTCTCTCTGCAAAAAGAGACATTGAAGCAGTATTGGTGAAGTCTATTCATGGGTTTGAGTGGAAGATCATTTGAAGAAGTGAACTCCACCCGTTCTCCCTTCTGCTAAAATTTTAAGTATTTTTTCAAATTTTGTATATGCTTTTTGTGATATTGTATTAGAAAGGAAAGCACAAATGTAATAAATACATATTAATGCAGACTTGTTGAAATCTAGAGCTAAAGTAGGAATTTATTATCCGGCAGCATTCCAGGTGAAAGGTATAATAGTACAGCTTCCTTAAAAGCACTTCATGGAAGACACAAAGGCTTTACTAAGGTCCTCAGCAAGCGCAATGCAAATCTTGCAGACCTTCCCCTACGGAATCCATATTGATTGCAGTTGATTTATTTATGACAATCAAGAAATTCTACAATTTCTTGGAAAATATTTTTTTCAATTACTTTTGAAATCATAGGTAATAGACATATGGCCTTATAATTATTACAATCTAATCTATCATCTTATTTAAAAAATCGGAATGACAGACACACAATGTAGAGTCATACATCTATTTAGCTGTTTTGTAAGGGGAGATAATATAAAATTCACTATATTTTTTAATATACCTATGCTTATTCCATATATATCTCCATTCTCGAGTTTTTAAGCTCATAACTGTATTTATTAAAATGACTGGACTAACTTGTTTAAATTTAAAGTAACAGTTTGATTTTGTCTTTAGATTTACCATTAGCACAATTGGTGACTCTTCGGTGACTGGAAGACTTTAGAATAGATTATAAATTATTTCTAAAAAAAATATAGTAGTATTATAAAAATTATTTTATAATATTTAACATATTTTAGAGGAATGTAAGGGGGTGAAAGAGGATTGGGAGGATGGATGTAGAAGCGTAAGAAGATTAGAGAAAATGGGGCCAGAGTAAAGATACTGATGATACTGACAGAACCAATAGCTAATAGTTTAAACAACTACTATTCATACTAAAACACCGATAGACACTGGATTACCATCGTATGACTTATATAATGTATCAAGTGATGTATTTTGTATTCTTATCGCTTTTAAGACACATCACGAAAGGATTACGTAAGCCAATCTCTGGACACATATTTCGTTGTATATCAGCTCATCAGTGAAGCTATATCCTTATTGCATCAGTATTATCAAATGATAACTACTTTCAATCAAATTAATGTTTAGAGTTTAAGTATTGGTTTTCATATTTTTAAATAGTTTTTTTTTAATTATGTCATTCTTTAAGAAATTTTCGAACTGTTGGATTCTTTGGTGTTTTGTTATGTTTCGTGAAATATTTAACAGATTTTGAATATTAAATCGATGAGTCTGTTACTTCGTAAAATTTCATAATATATAAGGTAAAGAACCTTATATATCAAGATTATTTGACAAAAAGCCCACATCATTTTTTTTTCGATTATACTTACAAAATCCAAGGAACAGTCAAACATCTGAGATTTTAAAATTGTCAGTTGTGGTACCGCAAGGGTTTGTATTAGGACCTGTCTTTATTCACATATAAATAATTTCACTTCCTAAACTTCATTTTGCAGATGAAATAACCGAAAAAAATGCAGATTCTTTGAAAACCGCTTATAACTTATATTCTAACAATGATTTAATTCCAAATTAATCCTTGTAAAAAACAACTATTGAATTTTCTATTAACAACTGTAATTATACTGAATCGAACTGAATCGACGAAGATTTTGTAGAATACGATAGTAAACTGTAAAATTAAACTTAAAACAATTAAGCAGATACGGTGCTTGAGATTCAGTTCTCATCAGTACAGTTTTATTAAAAACTTAATTGAGTAATTAACACTATGACTTTTGTTCATTTTTGTTAACAATTTTGTGCATCTAGATTAATTTCACAGTAATAGTTTAACAAAAACTTTTGAATAAGAGATTAAGTTATTAAGTTCTAATAAACGCCGCTACTTTTGCTCATTTCTTATTTTAACCATAATCTATTATACTATAAATGAAAGATTGAGTCTCCTTTCTTCACAAAATTTATTAATCGCAAATGTACAGACTCAATCTTTCATTTATAGTACAGTACATCTTCACATAACTCAACAATCATTAAAGTATAATCTATTATGAATTGATTCCAGAAATAAAGAAAATATAATCCGTTAAAATGTTATATTTATCTTATTTTGAGGATCCAATCTCAGATTTGTAAAATTAAATAATTATGTGAAGATAAACATTTGTTACGTTTCATAGTATTTTTCTTCACCTAATATACACATCTGGTTCCATCAAGAGTATAGCACAAGAAACTTAGCAACCAAACGTCTTCCCAAAGTCTATAAAAACAGCTACTTATTGAATGGTTGGTTTTAAAAGAGTTAAGTAAAAACGTAGTACATAATAAAGTGTCTGTAAAAGAGAAAACTTAAACAAAATTTAGCGCAATAAAATAAAATATATTTTTATATTCTATATTCACATCTTATTTACTAAATTGCGAAGCATAGAAATATTTCTAAATATATGGAAATCATGCTTTAGACGACCTAAGAAATAACTAGCTCTAAATTATCCTACCATAAGAATCGTTGTGTAACAATAACACCTATTTTAAACATTATAGTCATATAAACATTATATGATGTGGCAACTATATATACCAGGTACTATGTGAGATCTAAGTAGTAAATCTCTTGTTGCTGTTCCTCATACGTGTAACACTGCGCAAGTCATGATTATTTTGAATTTATGGACTTCCGATAAGTTAATTATATACTTAATTTAATATTTACTATTTTTTCATTTAAAATATCGGTTCATGAGCAATTGTTTAATTCCAACATTCACCATATAACATATGAAATAAATGTTGAGTATTCGATTAGATGATGTTAAACTCAATAAAATTTCTTGATTTACTTCACAAGTGAATCTAACATTTAGTGAATCTGATGAGATTATCTATAATTTTAAATCCGCCAATTTTAATGACACAAACATTTATTTATGATTAATAAAATGGGAAAATATTATGTCCAATAAAAATTTAGATACAGTTATGGATAATCTTTATTTGATCTTAGATGTGTCATTAATATATTTTTACCCACTAAATGTAATAGATTATCTAACTATCCTAAATGGTTAATATTTGAACTTTTCAAATTAATTAATTTAAGAAAGAAGCTCATTTAGATTATTTAAAAATCGGTATTCATTGATATTAATAAAATAAAAATGAATGTCTTAGGAGCAGGGGTAAAGATCTATTTAAATCTCTTTATAATCGATATATTATTGGTACCGAGACTAAAATTAACGTCTTTTAAAAGAGATTCTGGAGATTTGCAAATGAAGCTCGAAAGACTAATAGATATCATTCATGTTATGAATCTATATAATTCGACAAATCACTCATTTCCTGATTGTGTTGATTTTTTCTGACCATTTTTCTATTTTTGTATATACAATGAATGCCAACTATGATAATTTTGATGTTTGTTACAATAATTTTTATCTTGTTAATAATTTTTTGTTGTCTATATCAGAAAATATTTTTAAAGCAATAATCAGTCAGGTCCAGATAATATTGCAAATAATTTTTTAAGCGATGCATATATAATTTATTCAAACCTCTGCAAGTTACATTTACTCTATTATTGCAAAATGGAAAGTAGGGTTGGAAACATTCCTAAATTGTTTCAAATTTCAAAGATGGGAGTAGAGCTGAAGTTTAAAATTATGGGGGAGTGTCTCTTTAATCCACAAATTCTAAACTTTTAGAAAAAACTCAAAACCGATCAATTAATTATTAATTGTAAAAATATTATAAACGAACACAGGAATTAATATTGGGACGATCGACGTATACAAATTTATTATATTATTATTATACTAACTAATATTACACATTAAGTGCTTGCCAAAATTGTTGATGCTATTTGTACTTACTTTTCAAAAGCTTTCGATTGTGTTAATCACAGCATTCTTTTATATAAACTTAAAATCCTGCGATTTGGTGAATTTATTTTTAGCTGGTTTAGTTATTTTTCCATTGGGCGCTCTCAATTTGTTAAAATAGTAAACCATGTATCTAAAAAAATTAAAGTAACATCGGTAGTTCCTCAAGGGTCCCATCGTGGGCCTATATTTTTCCTATTATTATTTATAAATTAACTCACCGTTTTCATTTGCTAAATAAGTATTATTCGCTTTAGATTTAAAGTTATATTCTGTAGTAAAAAATCCTATTAATTGCATAAATGTGGAGAACAAAATCGATAAATTACATAGTTTAAAAATTGATCTGAAACTAAATTATAATATGATAATAAAATATACAAGTCCTTTACGTTGTAGAAAATTAACTAATAATTAGAAAAAACACGAAAATATTTCGTAAAATACAACAAATGAGTCTTATTAAGACTACAAGAACAAACCACTTTTGAAACAACTACTTCTCTAGCTAATACTTCGACAGACATTGAATAATACAAAAGTAATTTGCGTGTTACAAAATAGCAAGGCTATCGAGAGATCGAAACACGTGTCTGCAGATGGTTATAAATTGAGTATTGAATTATTTAATTGTTTTTGCTAATTTATTTTTAATTACACCAACCTAAATTAATTTATTGTTCCAAATTTATCATAATATAGTCAGTCACAAATTATTTAACGTACATTCAGTCATTTTTAGTTCATTTTACAGAAAGAAATACGTTCAAACTAGTGTTGCTTTGATAGCCTTGCTATTTTGTAACACGCAAATTACTTTTGTATTATTCAATGTCTGTCGAAGTATTAGCTAGAGAAGTAGTTGTTTCAAAAGCGGTTTGTTCTTGTTGTCTTAATAAGACTCATTTGTTGTAGATTTTACGAAATATTTTCGTGTTTTTTCTAATTATTAAATTATAATAATTATTTTATAGTATTTCTTTCAGCAGAAGCATATGATTTTATTAGGATTGAAAGAATTCTAGTTCCCTAAAAAAGTTAATATTAAAAAGGATCTTGGTGTGTTGATTCGAAATTTAGTTTAAATACTATGTTAGTAGTATAGTTTCTAAAGCAATTCGATTATTAAAATTTATCGTGGGTTTTTAAACTAACTTTAATTTTTCAACTTCCAATTTTCGAATATTTATCATTTGTTTCGTGTCTTTATTATTCTAGTATAGCATAATTAGAGCTGGTACAAAATTAATCTTTGATACATATTTCCTTTAGATTAACGCAACGTCAAGTGAATTAGAGTCGTTCATTTATGCTTCACACGCTCAAACTTAAATCGTTATATGATCGACGTAACATGTCTGACTCAGTGTTTATATAATATATAAAGTCTTTATCCGGTATATAATTTCTTCCATATTACTGGAAAAATTTGATTTCTATATTTCGCCCAAATTTCGACTAGATCTGTTCAATTATTCAAGATAGGTTATTGCTACAGTGCTCAATTGGTCCACATAATGAGGTATTGAAATATTTTCTATTTATTTCCTTGTAATAACTCAGTTGAAGATTCGTAATCTGGAGGTTCGCATGCCCCTTCTATGCACACTTGTTTGTTTATTAAATGCATCTATATACTCTTTTTGTTGTTGTTATAACAACATAATTAGTCGCATGCAAAGATTGGCAAATGATTTAAATGCCCATACCATTCTTTTGGACTTGATCCCACTTAAGGGAGCACGTGGCCACTGTGGTCTATTCACCGTCACGGTTTTTATTTGTGCGCCGGAGGCTCTGATGTTAGCAATGTACTGCAGCCGTGGTCGCGGGATCCGTCCATTGCTGGTCGACCGATGGACTGGTCGACAAGACAGGAACACGAGTGTCATCGTTACACACTTCACCTGGTGCCCTCCCCATCACTTCTTCTCAGACTACGTCCCTTCATCCATCATCGTTCTCGAAGTCTTCCTCCTTGCCCTCGCTTGCGAGTCCTGCACTGGGTTCCCAGCAACCTCGGCCAGCTGTTCCAGCTATCCCACCTGCCCTAACTGCCCTAACTGCATCGACTGCCCTAACTGCCCCATCTGCGCCAGCTAACTCCAAAAGAAAGGCTTCTTTTGTCTAAAGAATTTCTCTGGCTGCCCGGTCCGTCGAAGCCCACTTCACCTCGCTCTCAACCATGTAACGAACGAGGGTGCCTGGTTCCACAAGCCCATCCAGCCCTCTGCTCAGCTCTTCTCGTTCCTGGGCACTCCTCACTGAGGGCTTTTTCAATTTTGTGAAGGTTTTTGCCGAAGCATCTGTGCTCTGACATCTTCTGAGTCAGGTAGTACGACAACTCGTCGTGCCTTCTGGTCATCCAAGGCTCCAGTGCTGGAATGAGCTCCTTTGTCCAGACGCCTTTCTCTGGCTTGGCGTCCTAACGCTCCTGCGCGTTGGGCGTTGCGTTTTGCAGTGTCCTTCGCTCACCGTGAATCACCTCCTCTCTCGCCACGATCTCCAGATCCGGAGGAAGTGACGAAGCCAGTACTCTTCGGCGGCCTCGGTGGAGATGGTGCAGTACCCTCGGACCACCCGGATTGCTCTAGCTCTAAGGTCTCCGCGTAGCCTGTCCCTGTTTCTTTGTGCCTCAACGCATTTTAGCCATAAAGTGTTAACGGTGTAGCGGAAGACGTCCTCGTGGTGGACTGGCAAGGAAGTAGCACCGACGGTACTTTCTGGAACCAACACGCACTGGAGGCGGCACAGGGGTCCCTGGCGAGGCTCACCATCGATTAGCAGCCGCAGGCTTCGATTAAACAGTTTTCCGTCGGTGATACTTGCTTGAGCTTCCACGCCACGTCAACGTATGGGCACCGGCTAGCTGTGAAAAGAGTAAAGAACAAGAGAAAGTGTGTAAATTAAAACATGGGGCCGGAGAAGAAGAAAATATATTACAAAAGACAGAAAGAATAGACAGAGATAATATACAATATATACAAAGAGCAAGAGGCTTGGATCGGCAAAGCCGACCAGGCTGACCACCGCTGCTGATGGCAGACGACTGGTAAAGAGCGATGGTCGGGCCTGGTTTTATATGGTGATCTCAGGTACCGCGGCTTTGTTCTTGTCACGTAGGCACGGTAATTCTTGGAACAGGTAATTATCCTCGTTCGCCGAAAAAGGGTCCGATTTATTGTTCGGCACTGGCAGCTGCACATTTTGGAAAATTATCTCGTTTGGATTATTTCAATAATGCGGAATTTATGCAAATTATTATTAGGAGCAATGGGTAGCTCGTAAAATGGATTAAAATATAATTACGCATTTGTTACCACGTTCAGGTAAACTGAACGCCGGTAACAAAAGCAGCTTGGCTCGCGCGACTTCCAGCAGTAACCTTATTTTGTTTGCCCTCGGACGGGTCGCCGATGTTTGTCAGTAGGCCCGAGATAGCCCTGGTTGCCCGGGCCGCTCCGGTCGCTGCCTCCATCACGTGTCTGCTGGACAAGGGGTTTGTTTCGATTGTGACCCCGAAGTACCTAGTCGTTTTCCTCACTGCTACATCGTGACGAAGATTCTGATCTTGCCGTTCAACCTTTCTCTTCCCGCACGGCGTCTCGAAAGACATCCACTGCGAAACTATCGTTATTGTCTCACTCGCCAGCTTCACAACTTCATCGATCTGTCTACTCCTGACGACTATCATGATGTCATCTGCAAAGCCTATGACATAAATTCCGCGTGGCATCTCCAGTTTCAGGACGTCGTCGTAGACCAGGTTCCACAGTGTGGGGCCGAGGATGGAGCTCTGTGGGACCCCTCCCTTCACCTCCCAGATCTTCGGCATGCCATCATTACCAGCGAAGTGCCAGTGCCTCCATGATAGTGGACCAGGGGATCGCCAAGCAATGCCGTCTTCCTCTTAGAGGGCCCGTGTTGGCCTCGTTGGTGTGCCTGTGGACCTCCTTCAATTCGTCGACGGTCTACTGCTCCTTTTGAAAGCCAAATTGACGACTGGATAATTCTTCCGACTCTTTGACCTACTTAACCAGTCTATCCCTGATTACCCTTTCAAACAGCTTGCCTTCGACGTCCAATAGGCACAGTGGCCTGTAGCCTCCAGCGGTCGTTGGGAGTTTGCCTTCATTCAGGAGCAGGACAAGTCTAGACCTCTTCTACCGCTTTGGAAACGTTCCCTCCCTTAGCCAGGTGTTCATTAAATGCCCATACCTGGTTCAATCTGTTTAATGTTTATCGGCACACATTTGATTGTATCTTTGCGAATGGGGTCTCCCGTAGATACATAAAAAATAATTTTAATTTTTATAAGTATTAAAAATTGTTTTGGAGTTACAGCTTTTCAGTAATGTAGGACAATTCCCAAATTCTCCTAAAGGCCATTATTTCTTTTGAAAATATAAAATATAAAATCCCATGTCGCGACTGCAACAAAGTTTATATCGGACAAATGAACAGAAGGATGAATATATGGCGAGACAAACATATAAGAGATATCGAAAACCTTCTTCATATCTTGCCAAATAACCAAGAACTACAGGACACTAGATAAATAAACAACATTTGATTGTTTTGATCTTCCAATAGAAGCAAAAACCAACAAAAGTTGTTGGGACATAAATCACATCGAAATAAATGGTCGCTTTTTTCAATAATAAAACGCAAATATGGCAACTGTATCATTAATATAATGCCGGATGGTCAATTTAAAATGTTACACAAGAATGCTTTTGTCAGAAGTTTTCGAAGAAATAAGGAAAACCAACAGCAGAAGAGGCATTAAGAACAATGTAAGCTCTTACAAATTAACATTAACAAAAACACATTATTTTATTAGTATTAAAAAAATCAAATTAACGGGTCAATCTGATTAAGAACAATAACTTTTATTGCATCAAATAAAAAATAAATTAAGAAGGCAGTTTTTTTCTGACGACTAAAGATTCGATTCGACTGTTTGCATGCAATATTAATTTAATCTTCGTAGATAATAATTTCAACATAAGCTTTCTCAAATAATGAATAACCAAATTTCTCAAGAATCAATGAAATACACATTTATACATGAAACTAAAAAACAGTTACAACATTTCAATAAACACTGAAAACGAAACGATAGGTAATTTCAATTAAAATGGCAGCAACGCCCAAAAATAGTTCAATCATAATTAATTAACGTAAAACCCATTGGAAATCATTAGTCGTGAAATTGTTGGGTAAATTCAATCCGGCCGAACGGGCAGCGTGCGAAATTGGCGCAAATTGATAACATGCAGAAAACTCGGTACGTTCCGCGTACGTTCATTTGAAATTTAAATCATTTACAGTAATATATTCCGACTGTGTTTGGCGCGGGGGAGAAGTGCGAAACAATCACAACAAATGCACCCTCGCCGCCGCACATGTGAACGTTCATCGCTCGAAACAACATCAAAAGAATAATTAAAGTTATCGTGGTTTGCCTTCGTGTAAACGAATTTGCAACGGAATTTTTAATCTCGCTTATGTAATAAGCGAATATTGTAAAAAATTAGAACCGCTGCGAAAACGTAATTACGCGTAGGATGCGGGTGGATATTTTTTTGTTTGTATGTGATAGAATTATACAAAGGAAATTATTATATAGTTATAGCAGAGCTCAGGAGAAGGTATGTAAAAAAATTTGTACAAAAACTACATTATTCAATATGTTTTATTCCACTACACTATATATGCCTAGTTTAAGTTTTTAATTATAAGAAACAGTATCTGATTAATTGACAAGGTTAAATAATTTAATTTAAGGATCATATTTTAAAATAGAATCATTAATTTTCAGACATTAATAACCTTAAAATATTATACAAATATTCCAATGGATCAAAACTAAATCTTCTTGAAGACGCTGAAATTTATATAGGTAATAATAATACCCTATATGTACAAAAAATGATAACTATTCTATGTAGTAGTTGATAAAAAATTAAACAATTTTTTATAACTATATTGTAACACACATAAAATAAAAATAAGATGTTATTTTGCTTGTTTCAGTGTACAAAATCGATAGCTTGAACGTAATGTGCTTACCCATTTAACTTAAAAACTCTGAAGGATATACTCATAATAAAGGATTTATGTCTGCTGCAAAACACCATAAATGGATAAAGTGCGGTGATATACTTCCTCATATAATTTTTAATGTACCTCGCATTACGCGTTGTCAAGCACCATTCCGGCATGAATAAAACCGCGAATAGAATGATGCGGTCATTCAGTTATATCGTTAAGATAAAACGAGGTTAAGGTTTAAATATATTTACATCTCCTGGATTAGTCTATATAATAGTAGAAAATTTATTTTATAGTATTAGCTAATATATTTTTTAAGGAAGGGTGTTGGATTGAATTGCAGGTTGCGTGGTAAATGCTAGAGGGAAATTGTCTTAAGCAACTTCAGGCATATCAAATTTAATAACTTTCTATATATATATTTGAATTATTTACCTTAGAAAAATCCACCGCCCGGCTGGGTTTCGAACCTACAACCGCATGGTCTGTCAGCAGAAACTCTACCCACTAGACCACCTTATATATTTTTTTACAATTAGGTACTTGTTACTTAATGATTATAATTTATATAATTTTGCATTTCTTAACTCTAAATTTTAAACATAATTTAAAATTTGATGAAAAATGTCTAAATTTGTTGCATTAGAAATAATAAAAGTTACAAATAAATTTTACAAAAAGTAAAAAACTAACAAGACTTTTTGGAGCATAATTGAATAATAATATATATTAGAATTATTTTGAAGACTCCATTTCTTTAAATATTGAACAAAAAATTTAGTAAGCATTTTTGTAATGGAATTAGAATTATTAATTTTTAATAATTAATATTTGACTAGGATTTTAAAAAAAATAAAGGACGTAATTAATATATATCGTCGGCAATTCTACAATGAAATGATTGAATTATGGCATATTACTCTTTTATATAAATGCGACCTAAATTATATAACATAATAAAAACTAAATTATTTATTATTATTTATTCTTTAATTTTCCTTATATTCTAAAACAAATTACAGATATCACAGAATAAATTAATGTTTTCAAATAAACATTTATTCTAAATAATTTTCTATTTAGACTAAAGGACATATGTATTTATTTTTATTTTTTCATTTATTTTAAATTAATAATCATCTATCTCGTAATGTAACAGAGTTAACAATCATTACAGTTAATTATTCCCTGGCATACCGTTGATCATATTATAAATCTTCATTAATACTCGTCAGATAATGGGAAGTTCAAATTACTATGCGTGTAATGATCCGTTGAGGTAACACAGTTTCCGATAAAGCATTGATATTCTGATTAATTTGTCAATCTGGTAATTGCATCAAAACCCACAATAATGCTAGTAGTAATAATAATTTTGTGCATTTGAAGATAAATCACTTTGACATATACAATACAAGTATATAACCCAAAATTATATGTAGTATCCAATATATTAAAAAAAACAATAAGAATATGATTATGACCTATCGTAATTGCATCAACGACTGAGATTCCTATTCTAATACAAATGAGTAATAAAAAAGTGTAATGAGTAACTAATAATTAGAATATTTTCTACAACGTAAAGGACTTACATATTTTTATTAGAGTTAAAGTAATTCTTGGATTGAAGGAAGACGTGAATTTAATTTCTTTCGCCATCAAGTTGAAACAACTGTGTTATTTATGGTCTATTGTTGAGCAGCACTTGTTTTTTCGCTTAGTAAAACTTGTTACGTATAATACATTACAAAATTTTTACCAAAAACATGTTTATTAATCATACTTAATACTTACAGAATGCTTTTTCTTATTATACCATTATAATCTATTAACGTTGAAGGTATTTAAATATCTGTTGGTAAAATCTGAAATATTTAATCAAAATATTGATTACATTTTATTACTTATGACAATTTTATAAACAATTAAAATTTGAAATTTTAAAATATATTATTACTTTGAAATTTGAAATCTATATACAGGGTCTATTATGAAAGTAATGTGGACGATTTTATTTTCACGGTTGAACGAGTCAGGTAATTTAGTGAATTGTCTGCTCTTTCAATGCAGTCGGTGCCCAGTTTACTCCGTACAGTCTGAGTGTAAAGACGTGCCTCCACGTAAAGTGTATTTTATAACATGGTACGATGTAGCGTGTGTGGCTTGAAAAGAATGCAACCGTAACATTTCAGATGTTTCAAGAGGCCTACAAAGATGATTGTAATTCATCTCCGGGAGATAGCATAAGAGGTTCAAGGAAGGCCTGGAGGAGATCGCTGACGAACATTTGAACCGTCGATTAAGCATGCAGAAAATTTCTGAACTAAACATGTCTATATTTGCGGTACAGTGACATGTACAAGATCTGCTCGAAGCTTGTGTTGAAAGAAAATTTCAAGAATTGTTGGATTTGACAGCGAAGACACTGTCAGGGCCCACCATAACAATGCCTTCATAATTTCCAATTTCCTGGCTCGCAGTAACATCCCGGTGATCCTCCAGCTTCATCAAAGTTACGAGTTGGCTCTGTGCGAATTATTTTTGCTTTATTTAAAGAGAGAGCTGAAAGAAAAGCATTGGGACTCCCTAGAAAACATTTAAAAGCATGTTGCAAGGTTTCTAAGAGAGATTACCGTCATGGAGTTTCATGCTTCCTTCCAGGCATGGCAAACTCGTTTCCGTAATGCTGGGGAGAGTGTTTTAAAGAATGTTAAGTATTTGTACCGGTACAATCAGTAAATATACCTTTTCTAAAAAATGCGCATTACTTTTAAAATGCACCCTGTAAATTTGTTAGCTAATGTTTGTTATATATTAATTAAGTGTAATTTTTTTTATTGCAAAACCAATAAATAGTGTCTTCAGTTAAGACAAACAAATCATCTTGGTGGATTTGGATTATAATTTTTTTTGTCTAAAACAGTTTCAAGGATTAGACTGTTTAGAAAATTTATATAATTTTTGACTGCAACTTCTCGAGGCTGTTCAAAGAAATCAATTTTTTTACATATGCCCCAATGATAGCACTCTAGAAACTTTCCTACACAATATAATGCACTTCTTATTAACGAAAACCAAATTGTTTTGTCAACACTATGTAAAAGCAATCAAATCAATCGCGTTGCTTCGGGTCTGAAGAAATTTTACCAAAAATGATATTGTATCTTTCAGGGTTAATTAGTTACAATAATATGTGTTATCTAAAGTAAAATCTATAAATATTTGATCCAAAACATTTAAAAATTGTAGAATTTGTTTGTCGTTATAAAAGTCCTTCCTTGTAAATCAACCTAGAATCGTTTTGTTTAAGTACTCATGAGGGACAGTAATAAATAGATACAACACCATGACGTTGAAACTATTTTTATGTCTGTGGTTTTGATGATCTTCATGAAAAAAGATATTTTATCTTTATTTTCTGACATGATAATTTATTTTTCTAACATTATTAACCGAAGTGTTCATTATCAATAGTTAACTGACATAAAAAATAAAGGAAGTTTTAGTGATTTCAATACAATTTGCTATAATAGTCTTCACATAACTCCAGAAATATATTTCTATTATTAACCAAACTGTTCCACATCTAGCAAACATCCATCGATAAATTTATAAGCTCGCAGTGTGCTGAACATATCGTCAAAAAATTAATTCCTGAAGAACAATCCGAGCAACTAGTTTTTGTCGGCATTGAGCTAAATTGTGTATTAAGTATTTGGCCTGGAAGGTGATACTAATGGACATTGCTGCGCGGCATATATTTCATTCGAAGAAAAGCAACTTTTGGGCACTTCCAACAATATAGATCAATGTAAAAAGTGGACCACACTTTTCATAACTGCATGATTCAAAATTTTTCAAATCTGGACCAAATATTTGACTTTGCTAATTAGAACATTTTCCATCGTTCATATTTTCGATACGACGATTACTGCTGTCCAAAATTATTCATGCTTCATAGATAATTAATTGCATCAATTATGTGGACAATAAAGACAATTTATTATTATTATTATTATAGTAACAATCATCATTCTTAAGTATCCCTGTTGATTTAAATCATTCATATGTGATGAACGTGATGGTAGTGTAGAATATCGTATTGGTAGATTAAAGCCAATTAACTTCTCTTCTAGACAGCTAAACTTCTTTGAAACATTCATATTTTGGTCTTGTCCGTGAAGGGAATTGGTCGCAGAAGGTATTATTTCATAGTTGGTGTATTTTATTATTTAGGACGTATTCATTTCATTTTCTGGACAATCGTGAGGTCCTCTGATGCGATAAAAGTATACGCAGCGGTAGAAAAAAACCTGAAAATCCAGGATCACAGCATCATCTCCCATCCAAAGGTACTTGTAGGTCCAACAGCATTGACCTCGATATTTCCTGTGAAGATTTGGACAGGTATACATTTTATGGGGCCGGTGGTCTTCTGTAGTTGTAGTTTTTGAAAATGTCACTGGATGATCGGTCTATGATTAACTTTCAAGAAGTTGAAGAACTATATGTCCATGAGTCATCATACGTTTTCCCTTCTGGAGTCTGGGCGTTTGTGTTTTTTCACCATTGGTACCATCGGTCTTTTCATTTACATTTTTCATCATATCTGCTTCTCTATGCACACACTTCTTTATGGTACGCTGTTTATTTTGTTTTTTGATTTGAAATTGTGACCAGTGAAACACATAGACTTTGAAGATTCTAATTGAACATACGGATTACATTTTTATCAAACCTTATTAAAGTAGTGCCTAATAATCTGTTTTGTAAAACTTTTCACCTACAATTCTGCTAAATATTTTTCAACAAACTTCTTTATTAACCAGATTTCAGTTCAGCTTAAATTTTTCTGTCAGCTCAAACATAAGTATTGAAAATAGTAGTAATTCAATAGAAATAATTTCGGCCATAGAGAAAGTGTGGAACGACACTTTTGACCAGAAAATGACAAATTTTATAGAAGGACCTATGAATATTTTTTTGAATTATTACTAATAACCATGTCCGTACACACTACGTATGTATTGGTGTCTTTATTATTTTAGATAATTTTAATTTAGGGGATATTAGTTGGCTTCCTAGTGACCAATATAAGTTATCAATACAAACTCGCTTTCTGATAGATTCTGTGATTTTATCTAATTAAATGCGTTTTAACGCATATGACCGTAGATTTAATTTGGTTCTTTGTAAGAAGAATTATTTGAAAGATGTTTCTTTTTTAACTTAAACCCCTTTTATTTAAAATTAGTTAAATTATATATTATAGATTTAAAAATTAAAACACATTAAGTACTAACATAAAATTTTACAAGAAATGTTTATATATCATTTAGAAGTACTACGAATAACTATTGTTTAGAAGAATAATAAAATATACACACATGTCGGAATACCAAATATTTATTACATTAAATTATTATATAAAACAGCTACAAATTTTATCATCCTAACACTTGCCCCAACTTTCTTATTTTGATTAGTTTTCTAATTCCTTTTATTTGCGGAAATCTCTTTTTCACAAATAAATCCAGCAATTAAAAGACTAAACAAAATAGGAAAATATAAAAAAGTTTGCATATAACACTTACAATTAAAAGCCTAAATGATTTAAAATGGAAAATCAGAAAATAATTCTAAATGTTTATATCACATAAAAGCTAAAAATTTAAGACAATGGGTGAAATGAATGTTGGAACGAATTTAACTAATGATGATTTAATTCATTCATTGAGTTGCTTAAATTAATAAATAATTCCTAGCTGCTTCTAAACCTGAGTCAAATATGAATGTAATGAATATAAATAATAACTGTCAAAACCAATTATTAAGTATATTTTGTATTTGTTCCTCATTTATCACTTGGTGAACCAAAATTTATTCATTCATGGTTCCTTTCACTTTATTTCTTAATTTTTGGCACTGGGCCATTATCAAGAACAAGTTATAAACGTAATTTTAATAAGTTATATATATATATATATATGAGTTTCATATAATAAGTTCGTTTGAAATCGGGGAAACTGAGAGCTCTTCATTGTTGTTGACCAACGAAAACGTTTCTATAGACTCTCTCATCTTTTTTAAGTGTTTACTCTCACGTGTTCAAGGTAATTTTAGTCTGCCTTTTTTAAAAGAGGGAAGGAAATCTGTCATGGTCATCCTTTTATTAGGTTAAATCAGTCTTTCGCAATTGCTATTATAATTAGTCCAGGACCAAAAGGTCTTGTCTAGTCTGGTCATAAGAGAAATGATCACTAAGATTTTGCAGGAACCAGTCGCCCCAAGTGCGACAAGGAGAAGCGACACCAAGCGGATTACTATGGCTCAAAGTTTTGGGGGGCTAATTGAGTGCTAATTAGAATATTACATGACTTTAAATGTTTGCTATCAGCAGTGATTTTATATTTCAGGAAGATTAAGTTTTCTGTAGAAGTTTATGGCGATCTCTTTGATGTACTCCAGGGCACTAGTTCGCAATTACTGATTGTTAGACTAGTCCAGGACCGCTAAGAATATAGTTTGTTGTACTTCTGACGGTCCAGTTATATTTGTAGCCCCTACCCACCTCCAAAATTCCTTCTTGTTTGACTGTGTGTATGTGGTGAATATGTATTTGTGGTATGTGTATTGGTACGTGACCTCTGTTATTTTAGAAATTGTTTCCAAATATTCGGAAGGTATTGTGAGTGGGCTCATTGACATTGCGTGTTTTTCAATTTTAATTTTTTCAACAATGATTCCTGTGCTCTAATGACGTGTTTTGTAGAGATTTTATGTTCTCCTATTCCTTCCGAAATTCGCGTGTTTGTTTGCATATTTGGTCACAATCTTTAGAAAGTTTCTCATAAACTCCTCGGCTTTTGGGTAAAATTTGGTGTTAATGTTTGTCAGGTTTTTTATTTTCGTTGCAAATATAAATGCTGTTATTATTTTGTACTAGTGTTTGGCTCTCGACTACGTAATCCTTCCGCTATGTGATTTGTATATTTGTGTATGTTCTGATCATGTGGGTATTCGGGTTAAGATATGCTTACCTAATATTTGCAAGCATAATTTAACACGTACGGTAAGGCCATACACTCAATACGGCCGTTTTAAATTATTTTCTGTTTTAGAGAGTACTGATTGGGGCTTTGTTGATGATATTAGTTTGGATTTGGAGGAAAGATTTAGGAAGTTTATTAATATAATAGAAGAATCCCTAATTCAAACGTTCCCAGTGAAGAGATTTAACAACTCAAGTTAACCAGTTAACTGGTTCACCAATGTCTTGCGAGAAATGCGTAACACATTAAACCTTATGAATGAGGCGAGTGTAAGAAATACTCATTTAAAAATAAATTACAAAATCTATAAACGCAAATACGAACACACAAAGTATTATGGAATTTAATAAGACCGCATAAAACGAACTTGTTTGAAAATACAACAAGTTCGTGAAAATTTGTGAAATAGCGGAAAAGCTCGTAATCTCTCTGCCTGCAAGTAAAATTAATCCAATTAATATACTTAACCAAACGCTAACTAATGCTCCTAACGGTAACTTTAAATTTAAATCTGTAAGCATGGTACATGTTAGAGATATTCTAAACAATTTGAAGCGTTCGCATAGTAGAGATATTTATGGAATAAGCACAGATCTAATAAAATACGTCTTTAACACAATAATAAGTCCTTTAACAAAGTTATTAAACTACTGCATTACATCTAGCACATTTCCTGAATGCTTACAAAAGGCTCTTGTAATTCCTGTACATAAAAATCAATCAATTTACCAATCTTTTCCAAGATACTCGAAAGGATCCTACTATCTCAAATAACTGACTATTTCGCAGAGGTAAGTCTACGGGTGATGCAATCACAGCTTTTACACAAGCTGCGTACAATAATTATGAAAGGAGCATACACATTTGCTACCTTTCTTGATCTTACAAAGGCATTTGACTGTGTTTCCCATGACATTCTTCTGCGGAAACTGTACTGTTACAATTTCGAACCAAGCAGTTGTCGAATGATAAATTCATATTTATTGTCACGGAAAAAAATAGTTTTCTTTAATAATACTAGTTCTGAACTGCCCATTGAACGTGGTATACCACAGGGATCCATTTTAGGTCCGCTTCTCTTTATCATCTACATTAACGATCTACCTCCATTTAACTTAGAAGCGTTAACTACTTTATTTGCAGATGACACGAGCCTACAATGTTTCTTTGCCGATAAAGAATCCGGGATATCAGCAAACAAACTGACGATTAATTAAAAGAAATCGAACAATGTCATATCCTCATTAAAAGCTGATACCAAAGAAAGCAGTGCCAAATTCTTAGGAGTTTACCTAGATACTAAATTAACTTGGCACAAAAATGAAGAGATAGTCTCCAATAAAGTCTGCAAGAGCATATTTCTCTTAAGACAATTAAAAACACAGCTCCCAAAATATGCTCTTCGAACAGCTTATTACGGTATCTGTCAGGCTCAACTTAGTTACAGTATTTTATCATGGGGTCACTCGAGACGATTATTCGGACTACAAAGACGCGCCATAAGAATAATTGATTCTGTTCCGTACATGGATGATTGTCGGAATTCTTTTATTACATTAAAAGTACTACCACTTCCTTGCATATACGCGTTAGAATGTCTTACACATGTCCGCTAGAACATTGAATTGTACAAAACTCACTCTGAATGTCATCAACATTGCACCAGATCCAGTGGTCTTCTCTCACTTCTCTCGCCTAATCATGTCACAAAATGGAGTTAATTATTATGGTCCAAAACTTTTTAACATTACCTGATCATATCAAGACTCTTCCAATCAATACGTTTAGAAATACTTTGAAATTGTATCTATTACAACAAGCTTATTATAGCATCGAGGATTGTCTGTCGGGCAGATTTATGTCTTTATGATTTGTCCTACTGTTTTAGTACCTAGTTGACTGTATTTTTCTGTATATACTATATTTTATTTTTTAACACTACTTGTAGTTTTAATTTTACTATTCAATTTTCAAATTTCACATATTTATTTATACACAAATTTTATTGTTTTTATATTTCCATTATTTTTTATCTCTACGCTAATTTTATTGATTTCATTTATTCGTTTTTATCGGTTTTATTTATACACAAATTTTAGTGTTTTTATTAATACATCATTTTTATCGCTCTTATTTATACTCTAATTTTATTGATTTTATTTATACATTTTATCGATTTCACTAATACACAAATTTTATTAATTTTTATCTTGGCATTATATTTATATTTTAATTAACTTTGAACGGTGCCTATTAATATATAAATCAAAGCATAGCGATTTTTCCCAGGTTTAACTAAAAATTTAGAAGAAATTCACGATCGCAACACACGTAGGCGGAGTAATTTAGTAATTCAATTTAACATAACTGAGGTATTAGAAATAGCATTTACGTATCAAGGGTGAAATATTACAATAACATACCGAAATCAATGAATATAACATTTCTGACATAAATAAATTGAAAATTAGTTTAAAACAACATTTTTGTATTGCCAATGATTTATCAAATTAAAAAAAATATATAATTAACAACACCAACCTTAGTAACTATTAACCAAAGAAGAGAACGGTAAATTAGCAGCATACAATTCCTTTATCCATAGATTAATAAATACTCCTTTATCCGACAACAAATTTCAAATAGAACTTAACAGAATTTTAAAAATTGCTTCAAATAATGGTTTCCCTTCAAAATTAATAATGAACATTTTAAATAAAAAACAAAAACAAAAAATCCTTCAACAAATATTCCCGTTATCTAACAATAAATCCAATTCCACCTATTGCTCTCTTACTTATATTGGCCCCCCCTCTGATTCGATTAAAAAAGAACTAATGTCACACAACATTTCAATAGCATATAAAACAAACAATTCATTGCATAAACATATTAACAACGCTAAAGATAAGATCGAAAACAACAGAAAATCTGGTGTCTACTTGTTAGAGTGTGGTGATGGCCCAAAGGTTTATGTAGGACAAACAGGCCGTAGCTTTGAAGACAGAATCTCAGAGCATAAAAGAAGCTTCATCAACAAAAAGTCATCCTCAACATATGCCAACCATCTCATGGATTCAGGACACGCATTCAACGAGAAGTTCAAAATACTACATATTTGCAACAAAGGCAAGAAGTTGAACCTGCTCGAACAACTAGAAATAAACAAATTCAACAAACGCGGCATCCTCCTCAACGACCAACTAGACGTTAATAATTCCCCACTAATTAACATATAACTTTGACTCCTCTCCCCACTTCAAAATATTAGTATATAAGATAACATTGTAGTCTCGAACAACCATTAATCATCTGCCTGATGAAACCACTGTGTGGCGAGACATATGTCGCAGTTCCGACATTAAAAGTAGTGAAATTACAAAACAAGTGTTTTATTTACCTTATACAAAGAAGAGAAATTCTCTAGTACCAGAAATGATTTAAATAATTAATTTCTGTTGGAGATAAATATCTATAATAAATTGATTATAAATAACTAATTAGAAGAAAAAAATAGAGTAGTTGCGCTTTATGTTGGTTATGTTTTCAAACCACTACATCAAAAATATGCTGAATACTAAACAAAGAAGATTATACTTTCTCAAAGAACCAATAGAAACCACAAAATCAAACGTGCAAGCATTTGCACAAAAAAATCCAATAACAAAATCTAAAGCAGAATGCAAACTACCTGATCACAACCTTAAAAAAGCACATACTACTATACTAAAGTAAAAAAAATAAACAAATTATGCACTGACACTATCATTAATCTCAACTAATATACAATTTGTAAATTAAACCGAAGTGGCGCAGAAATAGTTAGACAAGCAAAGGAGCGAATTCTAAATAATACAAAGTCACCAAAACTCAATATCACATGCAAGGAATAACAAGAGTTAAAACAAAATTATGAATTTATAATTTTACTTATGGGTGAAGATAATACAACCGTAATTCTTAACAGATCGTATTATTAGGCAAAATTGAGATCTGCACTAGGCGATCCTACTTCGTACTTAAAAAATGCTAGACCCAGAAATGAAAAATGCCACTGGAGAAATTATTCATATATCCAAAATTATAATGATTACTGAAAATTCATAAGAAGGGAATTCCGCCAAGGACTATTGTAAGCCCAGTTGACTCACAAATACTTTTCGAATAAATAAAACTATATAAAACTAACCAAGAGGATACCTTAGCCAGCTATTATGTGATATATCTGTGTTTACTCAAATGCCAATAGAAGAAAACAATCAAAATTTAAGAACGAAACATTTAATGCCAGAACATGTACAACGATTTAATATAACATTGCAACTCAAATACATATTTTATAAACGAAGGCACATGTTGCAGACAAATAGAAGGAGCACCAGTGTGATTACCTTTGTCTCCTATTTTAGCCAACTCATGGAGGACTTTAAATCTATGGCAATAAGAACTACACCGAATAAACCGTGGGTATGTAGGTGATATTTTCGCAATTTGGCGACACGGAGAAGAATGGCATAATGAGTTTCTACAATACTTACATAACATACATTCTAAAATATATTTTACTGTGGAGGTAGATGAAAAGATGAAAATAAAAAATATCATCAGGAAACCAGATGCAACACTAGCCCATTCAGGAAGAAATCACATACAAACTGATACCTACAAGCAGAATATAAACACCATTCAGTGCAACTACAATCAGTAATTAGAAAAACATGAAAACATTCTGTAAATCTTCAACAATGAGTGTTGCTAAGACTATACTGTATAATACATTTTTATTGTAAAACACTTATTACTTGATCGGAACATCTTGTCCATTAAACAAAAAATAAATCAGAATTGAAAATAGTTAAAGGGACCTTAATTTAAAACGGTTTTACAACACAAAATATCAATATTATCATAAGAAGCAGAACGCACAATAAAACAGAAGAATAACCCCTAGGAAGGGCCTCACTTCCATATATAAGAGGCACACCAGATAAAAGCATTCTTAAAACGAAACAAAATAATAACAGCCTATATAACAAAAACCTTTCAGACAAACATAAAAGCTGAATACTACATGAAAGCTAAGGAGTTAACTAGATACCTTTTCAAGATTGTGACATATGTATATTTTCATATGATAAAAACATGCAAATTTAGGTAAAAATAGAAGAACACTCTGTAAAATAGGAGCAGGCCGCGTTACCATTGGCACATAACCTACATGGGGCCATAAAATAAATTATAATAATATTAAAATATATGCCAAAGCAATAAAAATAATAATAAATAAATAAAATTTGGAATAGGAAATATTTGATTAAATTTCTAAATTATATAAGTGAAGAAAAAATAAAACAACTAATCTGATCTGTAAAACTATTTTTTGAAAAAGAAAGTTAAACAGATTTGTCAAGTGTATAATTTTACAACAAAAAGTTCCAAACAAACTTTCTGGCCATAAATTTGTTTCGAATTTTTTGTTGAAAAATTATACACTTGAAAAATCTGTTTAACTTTGGAAACGATTTGGAAATTAAATTTGATACGTTTTTAAATTATTTAAACGATCAAAATATGTGATAGAAAACTAAGCATATTAATATGGAACATAATTAATATTTTACTTTGCACTATATAAAAATATGGATTCATAAAGAAAGTTGCGTAAAAAGTGTTAAAATAGTTCTTTTTAAACAGCTTGGCTGTCCACAATAGAAAGGTCGCGGTGGAATAGGCGCTGGTGCCACCCATACAACATCTATCTATATATCTATGAATGGGATATTTTTTGCTCAATATGTTTAACAGATATCAGAAAAGTACGCACATAACAGCTCATGTAATTAGTACGTGGAAAAGTTTTCAAAGGTTTATTCTAAAGCGAAAAAACAGATTTTGTTTCGCTATTTGCAGCTTTCAGCGATGAAAAAAGCCATGTTCTTAGGTAAAACTAACTATTTCAAAGCCTAATAAATAACAAATAATATAAACTTGCCTTCAGTTTGTAATATTTAAAATTTTACTTAATAAATCGTGATTCTAACTGGAAATTCATTTGATGGTGATATAGTTCCAATTAATTTATCATTTACCTTATTTACAAAAATATTTTTTGCATTTACAAATATTATACATTATATTTTGTGTTTGGTACAGTTTTTAATGTAATTAAAAATTAAAAGCTTGATCAAATTGTACTTTTATATTATTTAAATTTTACTTAAATAACTAAATAATAATTATTAATAATAATGCAGTGAGTTGTTATAGTGTATGGTAAAAACAATTTCATGATTTTACAAATATTTTCAAATAAACAAACATACCGTGCTGCATTAAATATTCCAGCAGCGACAAATCGTGAAATATTTTCAGTGAACCTGTCCAGGTGATAATTTTCAGTAATCTGAATAAATGGCCGCGCAGCAAACTAATAATCTTAACGTGCAGCCATTTTCCAGCGCGATAATTAAACGCCACCCGAATGGTATACACGTTCGTAAACAAAAGGGGTTTTGATATATTTGCTTCGAAATTTTTGAAAAATTAGTCATTCGTTTTAATGTATGGCCACGGAATATCAAAATATAAACGCCGCTTTCACACCGACCGTCTCTGCAGATAATAAATTATAGAGGCCATTACAATAACGGTGTTGAAATGATGAGGTGTTTATTGTTGTTTGTGATAATACTCCATTATACTCGGTTAATTTATATGGATAATAAATAGTAGTGCATTGGTAATTATAAATTAACCTTTAATATTTTCTTCATTATAACATTATATTTTTTCTTTCTTTTAAAACCTACTTTTTTATACATTGTTATCAAATTTATTTTTAGATATTTGTGTGTGAGAATAAGCTTGTTACTAATATGAATTACACCATCATTTTAAAGTGCCGTTAATTATGGCATAATTGTACACTTTAATAGTGTTACATGTATTATTCACTACATTAATTGTACCATTTATGTACTAATAGCAAAAGTTATCAGTCATCTATCGTAAGATTCAGATGAATGATGCTTAGCTTTCTCATTCGGTTCAGGTTCAACCGTTTCCTCGAGCTATCAGGTGTTTTATTATTTTTGTATATATTTTCTTTTTGACAAATACGTGTTTATTGATGCAGACAACATAATATTAATTTCTGGTGGGTCATTAAGCTATGAGATAAAAATATTGTACGGAAAATTGCTCGGTTGTCACGCATCATTAACTAGCACTTTTGGTGGAGGCGTCGGGAAAAAACAACTTTTTACGCAATACATAAATATAAGATTAAAATGATTACTATTTATATTCAATGCATGTTATGATAATCTTTTAAAAAAAAGTCAATTATTAAATTGATTATTATTTTGCTTTTATACATACACAAAAGGATTTAAATTTTTTTAGACCAATAACCGCATCTGCCTATTTCGTACTTACATAAAGGCATGAATAATGAAAATACAAAATGAAAGCCTCAGAGAACAGTCGGTGTATGTGTGTTAAAGTTGATAGTGACCCTCGCAGATTTCATGAATACATTAACCGGAAAATAATTACTGGAACGTAAAGTTTCTGCGAGGATCATTCGAGGGCCGCTAACTTATGTATATAAATATCAAACGCGCGCATACATAAATAGTGAATTCAGTTTTCGGGAAGTTGTTGCAATTCAATCAAAATTTTGTTGTTTTCTACGCAATTATAAAGTTCCGTTCTGCGCACAAAGGCGCGTGATTGCGAGCTTTATTGGGGTAACACGTATTTTTCAAATGTTTTCCTCACACTAAACACAAATTTGTTAAAATTCAATTACTTCAAAAGCAAAATACGTATAAAATTAAATTAGTGTGTGGAAATTTGAATTGAATACTTTATAGGCTCAAACTTGCCATCAACACGCTCCATATACTAAGGTATATATAGCATTACGATAAATTTTGCTAATAATCCTTCCCATGTTCTTTATATTAAAAAAATTTTAGCTCATACATGAACTAAGGAATTTATAATGAAATAACTTTTATTTAAAGTATACAATTGATTTTTTAGAAATTCCAATTTCTACAGTGAAAACATGAAATTAAAAAATTGTAACTCTAGAATTTATGAATTTTTAAATAATTATTATTCCATTAAAGTATATAATAGTATCAATTATAAACTACTTCTTAAAAATTTCAGTTACGTGTTTACTATATATTTTTTAATAGTCAACACTAGAAATTTTTAAAAATTCGTATCATCCAATTGTAAGAAATCCTACTTTTGACCCATTATCACTATACATACCATATTTTTCTGTTTAGAATATTACTAGTAATAACTCAAATATTGCAGCATTCGTAACAATTATACACTTTGGAATTTTCTTTCAAACCCCATATAATTAAGAAATTTTAATAAATATTGGAGTAAAAATTTATAAACTGGTCTGTGTTAAACTATGCTGCAATACTTTTTATATACCCTTGCCCTTCCACTTTAAGAAACTTGCACGAGAGTCAGTGATATTTTACAAAAATTTGAATACATTAATTAACCCTTAATACCTCCATACATGAATAAAAATACTGAACCAAAAACCCAAGTAATTTCTACCGAGAAAGGTATTATATACACGGCTACAAAATTTTCCTTTTATGCAATGAGGACAAAAACAAGTAATTCCAATTAGGAATCGTCTTATAACTATCGAAGAAACGTCTTATATATATTGCTACAAAACATTCCTCTTGATGGTTTCAGGAACATCTCACCGTAATTTCAGAGTATTAAAAGTCATTAAGGTTATTTGGGCCGAATAAAATCAACATTCACTTAAGATTCGATGGTCATTCCAGTTTTCTAACGATAATTTTATTTTATTTAGTATCAATTGTTTGCAAAAACTTTTCATTTAGCACTTCCATTCAACGAATTAACTATCTCTTCTAGATGATGTTTCTCCCAGATTTTCCAATCCTGCAAATTGAATTCTATATTTATTTAACTAACCAATTTAAGTAAAATCTTTTCTCCAAAACCTTATAATTTAGAACCCAACTAATTTCTTCTGAAAATTATTTATTTTTGCTTGCTAAATTACAATCATCTCCTGTAAATTCATATTAATTGGCCAGAAAAACTAGATTAGTTTATTTATCAAAAAATTGCTTTTCTTCTACATATAAAATTATAGACTTACCAAATTGTCAAATTAATTGCCTTTTCTACAGAATGATTCTTTCTGGTTTTCTAATTCTAAAAATTAAATCTTTCAGAAATAATAACAATAATAATAATAATCTTTATTTCCATTAGGGAAAAATAGAGCATAGGAAGTGTCAAAATTTTTTTCAATTTAATCAAATCGTATAAACGAATTAAATAAGAAAAAACATTTTCATTACCTTCTAATGCATAAATTAATACATTTTTGTTCTCAGCCCTTCTAATATAAGAAGAGAAACAAAGAAAACAATAAATAAATAAATAAAATAAATAAAAGGGTGGGTAAGACTTACAAATGTTAGACACAAATAACTTTTGTATGCTGTTTTATGCCTGGATACTTTTGTAAATTCGAACCATCTTATTTATAGATAAAAATAATAAATTAGGCTCATCTATACCTCAGTTGACCAATTGGAGCAAATATTTTGCTGATATTATATTTTGTCTTGTATTCAATGACTGCAAGCTAAACATGGATAATATATCATTATATCTGACAAAATCATTAAACTAAGATGAATATTTTTCAAAATAAAGGTTTTTTACGAATAATTTTTGGACTCGTTCTAATGTTACATTATGAGTATTAAATAAGGAAGACCATATCACTGCACAATATTTCAATTTTGACTGCACGTAGATATATACAACTTTTTAATTGCATATATACTTCTAAAAGGTTCAGTAACGCGTTGAATAAAACCTAACATATTTACACCGTCTTAACATTATTATAATGAGTCAAAATATGATAGTAAAAATTAATACGTTGAGCAGTTCTGCAATAAGATGTGCATTTGCACAATCCTCTGCGGATTTGACAATACCAAAGATTTTGACGTCATCAGCGTTAAGGGGCCCTAGGTTTGATCCTTGAGGAACACCACTTGAGTAACAAAAAAAAAATACGGATTTATATATTCATATATTGAACATACTGCGATCTTTTTGTTAGATATGATTTAATTAGAGAAATCAGGTTGTTACTAAAGCCCCAATATACTAATTTAGATAGAAGATCATTATGATTGAGAGAATCCAAAACTTAACTTAATTTAGTGTATATAACATCTATTGTGAATGCTGATCGTGTTGATACAAAAAAAATCAACAAAGTTTAACAAATTTGTCCCTGTTGATCCCTTTTTCATGAAACCATGTTTCTTTGTGGATATTTGTGATTCAACATGAAAATAAATCTTGCCCACTACTATGGTTTCAAATATTTTAGAAAAATATTTAATAGGTCGATAGTTCTTGATGTCAATTTAGATACAAGATTTGATTTATAGATTTATTTTATTTATAAATGCTCGGTCCATTAGGAACAAAATAAGTAAGTTTGAATCATTATTAATTGATAAACATTTCAGTTTTTTAAGCCATATCAGAATACTGGTTATCTTCAAGCGAATGTGAAACTATGGAGGCTCTATTATATACGTGGATAAAAATATAAATATTAATAGTTATAATGATGTGACTAATTCTATTAACAACGATAAAAATTGTGAGCTTTGTTGTATTTATGTTCCAAATTTGAACACATATATCATAAGTCTCTACCGTTCACCAAAAGGCTATTTTTATATATTTTTAAATTTGTTAATACCGTTTTTGGATAGAATTCAGTATCAGCACAGCCATTTTATATTAGGAGGTGATTTTAATATCAATTTTAACAAAACTGATCACAGAGTTCAAATATGTACTACTTGATTGCCTTAGATCTTATGACTTAACCAAGCTGGTATATTTTAATACAAGAAACGAAAATTGCATAGATAATGTTTTTACAAATGTTAAAGAAGATTTAATTTCTGTAAGTCGTTTTGTAACGGACCTATCAGATCATTCTGGTATTGCGGTGAATATAGTGTATCCACATAATTCCAAATCCTCTAGGGGTCAAACAAATTTTTACACACCATTCACAATAGGTGGAAAAATTACATTTTTTAATTCTACTTCAAATATAAATTCGAACTCTGAAGTTAGTGTAAACTCCAAGTGGGAGATATTGCTAAATGAGCTTTTATATCATGAAAACCAAGCGTTTCCTCTTAGAGCGATTAATGAGCTTACACGTGGACATGGTTTAATTATAGCTTAAGAGAAATGAGGGAAATAATGTACCTCCTGCAAAAGGATTATAATAAATTCTTATCGCCTAAAACCAAACAAGTTAGAGATGACTTTAGGAAACGTTACAAAAATGCAATTAAAAATTCTAAAATTAATGCTAATGATCATTACATAACTAAATACAAAAATAAACCGAAGGCAAATTGAAATAAGAGATGCAATTAAGAAATTAAAGAAGGTTTTAGTGCCGATATTATTAAACATATTTCTAATATGTTAGTTGATCCACTTACTAAATTAATTAATTACATAATAGCAACATCTACATTTCCAGACTGCCTGAAATACGCAAAATATTACCAATCCATAAAAAAGGTGATATAAATGATATGGATAATTATCGTCCTATAGCTCTTTTACCAATATTATCCAAAATAGTACAAATGGTCCGAAAGGTTCAAATGGTGGATTATTTCGAACACTACAATTTGTTTTATAAAAACCAATTTGGGTTTAGATCAAATCGCTCAACTACAGCAGCAGTATTAGAACTCTGTGATATTATATACGACTCGTTTGAAAATAAATCAAAGTGCATACGCTCGTTTTTGGATCTCAGTAAAGTATTCGATTGTGTCCCGCACGATATATTGCTAGGTAAATTGGATCAATTGAAATTGAACACTGACAGTTTAGAACTATTAAAGTCATATCTATCTAACAGAAAACAAGTTGTTTATGTAAACAATAAACTACCTAATGAACTAGAGGTAACAATAGGGGTTCCACACGGATCTACACTAGGGACAGTATTGTTTCTTATTTTCATTAACGATTTACTTAATTGTTTAAATGACAGCCAGGTACTGCTCTTTTCGGATGATACGACTATAATAAATGTGGCAAATACGGTAGACACAGTAAAATTATAAAATTCGGAATCTTTAAAACAAAGTCATGAATGGTGTACTAAAAATGGTCTAATTTTAAATGCATCGAAATCTAAAACTATTCAGTTTTCATCGAATCCTCGCGATCGAATTGATACGATCATATTTTTAGGAATTCATATAGATTCTAACCTAACATGGAATACTCCTGGTGAAAAATTAGCTGTTACCTTGTCTAAGAATGTATTTTGTCTACGCAACCTAGCTCGCAATGTCTCAATAAAAATTTTACGTATCGCTTATTTTGCATTAGTCGAGTAGCATTTAAGATACGGTATTTTAATTTGGGGACACTGGACTATTAGACACCGTATATTTTTATTACAAAGACGCGCCATTCGCATTATTGCTAATATAAGTTATACAGAAGACTGTAAATCATCTTTTAAGATTGGGATTGCTAACATTACCATCTATTTATATACTAGAATATATGCTATATAAAAATAAATATTCAAAATTACCTGATACATGACAATCATGAGTACCAAACCCGAAATAAAAACCAGTTATGCCTTTCGAAATTAAGGCTATCAAAATCCCAAACAGGTGCTAAGTATCTTGGTATCAATTTTTTTAATAAATTAACAGAAGAAACTCGCAATCTTCGGCTTAAACAATTTAAACAAACGTTTTAATATCCAATACGTATTTTTCAACGTATGAATTCTTAAAATGCAATACTGAGATCTAATTACATACCATATTTATGTTTTAAATATTTATTATTGCTTTTATCTTATTTATTTATTTTATGTGCTTATTTACTATACTATACTATACTTACCTAATCTGTTTAATTTTTAAATTTTTATCATTTAGTTTTAATTTAATTTTATTTTAGCGAACTTTGACTATTTTATGACGTTTTGTTAAATTTATTTATTTATTAGTGTGCATTGCTGATTTTACTTATTATTATGTGTTTAATTTTAACTAAGATCCAATCCTTAAGAATATTTTAACCTTTTTACTTCAATCGTCTGTTATTGCTTTTGATTTGCGGTTTTATCCTTTTGACCCACTGATAGTTTTAACTTATGTTCCAAATATTTTTCGTATTAGGTTATATATTTTTGTATTTGTTTTATTTTTTCGGGGCTAAGTGCTAATACTCATCTATTATAGTTACTGTAAGTTACCTTTTTATCTATTTGATTATCTACCTCTCTGACCTATGTAAGACTATGTGAATAAAATCAATAAATATTAGTAAAAATGTGCCATATTTTATTCATTATTAAATTTTATTTTCAAATGAATAATCATAATCCGTTTTTGGGACAAAAAAGACCATATTTGGCAAATTGGTAATATTGGCCTCTAAATTGCTAATTTTAAAAGTTTTATTAATTCAATAGTCTGACCTTTTGTAAGCTCTTTTATTTTGGAAATATTATTAAAAAATTATTAACTTTGTCTATCTAGTCTAGTTTATTTATTATTGTGTAGTAGAATAACCATTGTCTGCTCTTGTTATAGATAGATCATCCGTTTTTTCTTTATGTATCATATTTTTAATTATTGTTAAATCGGATATGTTATCAAGTTTTTCTTTTTTAATAAGTTTTGCATTTTTTAATTTAATTGATAATGGCCAATATATTTTATTGCAAATTTGCGTTTCTCTAAAATGTACACAATTGATATAGGGTGAACATTTAGGGCCTAATTCTATAACTGATGTATAAATCGTTATTTAAATATGTTGACACAATTGATATTATTAATAAATCAAGTATGTGACATTAACAAAGTTACTCGTGATTTTAATTGACAATTATTTTTAAAAGCGGGAAATGGTTAAACGTTCACTCGTGGTTATTTAAGAAAATTAGGGGCAACTAGCAACTATTCAAGAGCATTTGCTATCTAGTGGTAGATTACGGTTGTGGATCAATTAATGAAAAATTAAAGACATTTAAATAAAATAAAATAAACTTTGTTTATATCACGCACTTTATTATTTTTAGTCAATTATCAAACTACTTAGTTTGATAATGACCAGCTAAATTGTGTCAAAACTATAGTCACTAAAAATAATAAAGTGCGTGGTATAAACAAAGTTTATTTAATTTAATTTAAAGTTATAAAATATTTATCACAAAGTGAAAGCCTCAACAACGAAATATTTGAATCATTCAATAATTAAGTAATTTGATGTCAACCAACGATTATTGTTAATTAAGGTCAATCGAAATTCACATAATAACATTAGAGGAGCTATTTAAGAAAATGGAATCTAATAACTATTCAAGAGTATTTGGGATATTCCAACGATCTTTTATGGTGGTTTAAATTTAATCAACCATCATTCAAAATTATAAAAAAAAACAAGTTATCAGACTATTATTCAAGTGCATTTGGTGTTATTTAGAATTACTACTGTAACTTACGCAATAAAATTTGTAAAATCGCGTGGTTTTTAAAATAATTTATTTTACCAAAATTATGTATTAATATTTAGCAACACATTTTTCTGTTAATTTTTACCAACAGAATTTACGAATAAATATATATTCTACATATTTGTGTATGTAGGAGTTTAATCAGTAAACAAGCCAGTCATTTATATTTAATGTAAGGAAACTTCAAACGCATTTATATATGAAGCAATAATATAATAATCATGTTTTTATTATAAATATAATGTGGTAATATATTATTTATATATTCATTATAAAAGCTTTGTTTACCTCTTATCTTAAAACATTTCCTGTAATTCTAAAACACTAAAAGCCAGTAAAAACAACATTGTATGTAATTCATGCAATATTTTACGAAATAATTTAAAAATAATCTATTACTAAATACGTTTTAAGCTATCCATTAACATTTTCATGTGTTTTTGCATGTATTTATATATCAAATAAAATATTGAAATTCTCATCACGTCTGTTGGAAACTTTTAAGGTTTGCGGGAAAAACGTATGGAACAAAAGGAATAAAATGTTAAATGAGCACAATTTGTCGTGCTTACAGAATTCCCCCTTTGTGTGGAAAGTTTTTTTTTCTGTGTTTTATTTTTTCCGCTATTCCTTTGATGCGGTGGAATATTGACGCTATGTAAAACGATATCCTGTCGAATGATTTGTTACGCGTCATCATACATCTTGTATAGTGTTGGTAATAATTATCAATTTTCAAACGTAACTTTGTTTGCGCTTATCTTTTAAACGTAATTATTAATTCATACCATGATATATATACCGGGTGTCCCGTTTGAAGACGCATCATAGGGAATTCCCATGTAAAATTTTCAATTGCAGTTTGTATCTCTATTATCGAACGAAAATTATCAAAACAAAATTATAATGATTCCTTTATCTACTAATATTATTTTGTAGGTTTTATTTTTGTTTCATCTTTAGTTTTAATCGAAATTTGGCTTAAAAAATGTGAAGAAATATTCGATCATAAAATCCTCAAAATAGTAGTTGCTATGAAATGTCAGTGTTTTTCATCCAAATTGATTAAGCCACAAACAAATAATTTAATTCAAATTACACATTTTAAGGTATATTTTGACTAGAAATGAAGATGAAACAAAAATAAAACCTCCAGAATATCTTTAGTAGGTAAAGGAATTATTCTATTTTCATTCTGATCATTTTCATTCAATAATAGAGATACAAACTGAAAATTTTACATGGGAATTCCCTATGATGCGTCTTCAAACGGGACACACGGTATATTTTTCTTATTTGATATGTTTGATTTACATGAATATTATAAAATACGTGTGTCGCTTATCTACTTCATACTCGTTTAGATTTTTCATTGAATAAAATTTTCGAAAATTGAATACTATGGAAAATTCTTTCAAGTTAACTTTAAAACTACAAAACTTTTATAATAATTACGTCTAATGGAGCGGTCCTAAAAAGATTGAATCACCGTTCTCGTTGTGTTTGATTTATATAGCTTCGCTGCCTAAATATTTACACCTAATCCAATGTAGTCGCTTACTGCAGCGTTAAATGCTCCGACTTTAATATTATTATAGGGTATGTTTGTAAATATGCTAACAAAGCGGTTTGTGTAACGTGTGCTGAAATTTACTTCCGCCGCAAGAGCATGTGATTTAAATATACCACATATAGCGACTACTTATAATATCCAAGCAGATCGATACATTAAGTAGAATGAATTAGTCAACCATCTAAAATTGTTTACATTTTCTGTAACGGTTTTTTTTTCATATTTTATATATGGAATTCCTAAAAGCACTCGCTATACTGCCACTTCTGAAATAATTCAGCGTGCAGTTGAAGTCACGTCAGGATTTAATAAAAGGATTTTGAAAATTAAGCGATCAAATCAATATCAACAACGAAACAATATTAATTATTAGTTTAAATATTGTTAATTACAAATAATAAGGTTTTTTTTAATAATTAGTAGAATACATATTTTTGAAAGTGTTTGTTTCTTGTAATAGACTACAATGTTATAAAAGCCCTCATTATTATTTCTCTTTTAATTCAAATTAATTACAAAATACATATATTTTGATTATGTAGAGATTAAACGAATGTAAATTAGCGTTAATTTGTCTTTACGTACATAAACAAGACGTAGCACTAAAAAGAATATTTTCTTATTAAAAAAAACACTTTATTTTATATTATGCACAAATATATTGTGGCTAGATATTATATTGTATTGTAAAAATATTTTTTTTGTTAATTTATTATTTTTTTATACGAAATTTTATTCAAATTCTATTTTATCTAAAAGGGATTCAGTAAAATGAATTATTACTCTTTTACGTTAATTAGCAAGAATGGTGAATGCGCCTGGTAACACATTACAATTTCATTGCACTACTAAAATAGGATACACGGAAAGACCAACTCTTCCTCTTTCTCTGCCTCCAAATATCGATTTAATCCAACTTGCTAAATTATTGTTAAGAATGTGTAATTAAGTATTAAAACTTATCGAGTTGTCGTGCTGTATCTGTGATTGTAGTTTTTGACGCAATTGTGGGAAATCAGAAGATAACTAGGGTTTATTTCACATAAATTATGAAGGCAAAAAATTAAGTTCCTTAAAGAAATATTATATATTTAATTAGAATAAAAAAATAAATTTACTAAAGCATACACAAAATACCATATAAAATAATACAGGGTGTGCCAGAGAAACTTACTTATTTAAAAGGTCAATAAAAACAGAACTATTTCAGCTATTGTTTTAATTCTTTTTTTATTTGAGAATACAATACCCCCAGTTTTTTTCATACAGTTTTGAAAATTACATCGGTTAATTGTGCATACACTGATTAAGTCGATTTTTTAAGTACATCTCCACTCTTCGCAGTAATGCTAGATATACAACCCTCTTGATGAAACTATATTTTTAAATTAAGAAAAGCAATGAACTTGTTAGGAGTATTTTGTACATTTGTTTGATAACTGACCAAATACGTGTCGGTTATCTCAATTAATATAAAAATAATTACATTACATTAATAACATTACACGGACAGTTTTTAGATGACATAGTTAATAAATTCAATTTAGTAAACAATGCATAATAACATTTCACAACAAGTGAATCCGAAGTTTTTGAATGTATTTAAATGAATATTCAACAAAACCCGACAAGTATAGCAATGAAACTTTAGGAATGGGAGAACGAGTTGAGAGGAATGTGATAAATTTAAGAAGATTAAAATGAATAAGGAAAAGAAATCTCATCGATTTAATAATAGAAATATAAAAAGGATATGCCAATAACATCTGTAATAATGCGAATTTATCTTTTGTATCTCACCTACGTTAAAATTTATTTTATGATAAAATTATATTGAGGTAAAGCTATTATGTATAAAGCTTTAAAATTATTCATCAATATTTAGATGTCTGCAAGTTAAAATATTATAACATTTTGGACATAATTTTAAAAATAGCAGAAATTCATCAGAAAAAAATGGTTTCACTTCAAATATAAATAATAGTTAATCAAATTTCGTGTTTTAAAAATTCTAAATATTAATCTGAACGTAAACTTTAGTTTAGTATCAATATAAACTTAGTATTAATATATTTTTAACATAATATAAAGTAGCAGACACGACTTAAGCAGAAATAAGGTGACGACGACCCAAACTTAAATTACTAATGAATAAAATTTGCATTTTGTAATTCTGAAATATATCTGAAAGTAGAATTTGGTTCAGATCTTTAGTATAATTTAAATTTTATCATATCTAATGTATTATCATTAATACGACATATTAATGACTTGCCTCAATATGTATTAGCGTTGTCTACATTCTTTTTTATCTAAAATGAATTATTACTCTTTTATATTAATTAGCAAAAATGGTGAATGCGCCAGGTAACACATTACAATTTCATTGCACTACTAAAATAGGATACACGGAAAGACCGATTCTTTCTCTTTCTCTGCCTCCAAATATCGATTTAATCCAACTTGCTAAATGATTGTTAAGTAAGTGTAATTAAGTATTAAAACCTGCCGAGTTGTCGGGATGTATCTGTGAGGGTAGTTTTTGGCGCAATTGTGGGTAATCAGACTATAACTAGGGTTTATTTTAAATAAATCATAGAGAAAATAAAAAGGGTACTTAAAGATATTATATATATTAAATTAGAATAAGAAAAAAAATTTATTTAAGCATACACAAAATACCATATAAAATAATACAGTTTTTATTTTTTCGGGTTTATATTTAGTATTGGTTTTTGCCTGTTTTTGCTCATTTTTGACATGAACCATTTCTGGAATCTCTGGAATGTTTTCCCTATATTTTTTGCTTTTTTCAATAGATTTATTTTTGGCTTCCTTAATTTTGTTAGTTTAACCTTGGTCTTATGATTTTTGATGTAATCGTTAGTTAATTTTCTTTCTAAATCAATATTGAGAAGAGAATTGTTATCTATATGACCTGATATGTTTTCGGGCGGTTTTAATTTTGTCACAGAGTGGATTGAATTGTTATACGCGAGGATAGAATAAATAATTTTTATATCAATGGGTTCCTTTTTAAATTTTTCTTGGTTATTTAATAACCGAATATGTTCAATAATAGTAGAATGGACTCGTTCTACTATCCCATTCGATTCAGGATGCTGTGAGCTTATGAAGTGCGAATTAATTCTATGAAGTTCTAAAAGTTCTTTAATTAAGGTGTTTTTAAATTCTAAGTGGTTTGCCATGATAATCTGATTTGGAATGCTATGATGTGAGAAAAATTTAATCAAGTTGCTGGCAATTTCGACAGCCTGGTGTGAGTTTAATTTATACATCTGAGTATATTTGGAAAATGCATCGATTATTGTTAGAAATTTAGAACCTTCGAGGGCTATACAATCAATGTGAATGATTTCAAAGGGTTTATTGGCTGTAGGTGTAATGTTAAATTTCAATCGTAAAGGATTTCGGTCATATTTCGAAACTAAACATATCTCACAATTATTAATATAATTTTGAATAGTGCGGCGCATATTTGGCCAATAGTATGTACGCTTTAATCGGGTCTCGGTTTCGTCGATTCCCAGATGATTCGTTTTTCCTTCATGGTAGTTACGAATTACGTCTGAAATATCATGTTCTTCTTGTATATCAGTTAAAAGTTCAGTGCATTTTGTCATTTTAATTTGGGAATTTTAAATATTTTTGAAGGACGCTACAAAAATTTTCGTAAATATTATTTTTAAAGTAAATATGGTAATGCACACTCGGCACAATATATTCTTTAATAAACTGTAATACATCTTGTTCAAAATGAGCTTTTGAAAATTGTGCAAAGATTCTCATTTTTTTGTTATTAAATAGTGAAACGAATTTAGGCTTAGCAGGGGAATGATCTACAATAGATATTATTAACTGATTATCGCCAACGTTTACAGGTTTATCGGCGATTGGAATAACAATTACGGGATCTTCTAAACTAGAATGTATTGTCGCTCCATCATCTATTTCATCTCATTTTGATTTGGGAGGTTCAGGAATGATTGAAAATTGATCATTATTGCTTTGATTATTGACGTGGTTATTATCATTATCAAAATTTATTAGATAATCTTTTAGATTTTTGGCGTACTCCTTATTAATATTAAGCTCTGAACGGATTATCGGCATATCGAACTTACGTTTTTCAGCACTAAGCATATTTAAATTATTATTATTGCGTTTATTTTTTAAATTAATTATTTTCGTGTTATTATTACAATTATTATTTTTAGAAATCTCATTATATTCATTGACAAGATTTGAATTATTATCATATTTATTTTTTAAACTATTTCTACTAATATTATTATTATTGAGATTTGCAGGAATCACATCATATTTGCTGATGGGATTCACAGTGAATGGTTTCTCAATATACCCGTTATTTATCATCGTTACATTTATTTATTATTACGCATAAAGCTTTATTAGTTTTAACTTCGGTTAAACATTCAGGGATTTCTAGATTCCCGGATTCTATTCGAGGAATTACCGCTTGACCGTTCTTTATATTTGCAACGTCAACCTGAATGATTCGTTGGCTATTCGCGGGCACTTATATACTCTTAGGCCTAGATTTTGACTCTGTTGCATTTTCTGAACGCTGGTCAATACTAAAAGGAATTTCGCAATTGGGCGATTTTATTATATTTTTATTTAAATCTATACATATTCCCAATTTTTGCATATTATCTAAACCGTTTAAGACGTCAAAACAAGAATGAAAATCAAATAGATAAAGTTTTAAATTTACTTATTTTACTGATTTCAACATAATTCGTGGGCCAGTCGTGCCCTGGAGCAACCTCTAAAAAAGAATTTTCGCGATATTCATTTTGTAATGAGTCTAGGTTTTGATTTCCATACGGACCTGGTTTATCTATAATTAATAATGCGTTTGCATTTCTATTTTGGAATGTGTAGGTGGTCGTCGTCGACCTTGATAATTATTTCGTTGCACGTGAGAATTTGCATTGCCGAAATTATTTAATATTGGTTTTTTTATTTTGCGTGAAATTATTATTTGAACTAAATGGTCGTCTTTGATTTTGAGGTGGTCCGAATACTTGTCTATTAGTCATAAATTTTTGTGGATTCGAGTTTTGTTAAAATTGTAACCTGATGGGTTGGCTAGGAAAATTATTATTATTGTTAAATTGTGGTGGTCTTTGATTAATTTTTGGAGTTCGCCCAGGCTCCAAGGTATTTTGAAAATTTTGCTCCTCGATAACATGATTAATTGCGGCTTCTAATATCGCGGGATTTCTCAATCGGACAGTACTTTGTAATTGGCATCGCAAACCACGAATAAATGTTTTTAACGCGACTTGATCGTATTATTGCAAATGAATTAATTTTGCTGCTTGTGGCATTTCTATCTCGGATAAGGAATTTATCTTCGAGGCGAGTTTACTGCGTGCGACTTGAACACGTTCTCCAAATGCCAACGGAATTTCGGATTTCGTGGGTACTAAATTGATAAGATCTTGGACCAAACAACCATAGTTTCTTACAATCACCAAAACGTTGCCTAATATAATCTCTAATCAAATTCCAAGTATTTAATTCTACGCGTGAACCGACGGCTACTAAAGAGCGGCCTGTTAATTTACTATTTATCGCATTTAATAAATACATATTAATTTGTATATTATTGAGAGGTCTAAATTGAGCTAACACAGCTTCACAACGCGCGATAAAAATCTCTGTTAGTTCACTCGAACCGTCAAATTTTGGAATAGTTTCTACGTTCATGCGGAGCAATTGGTAGTCTACATTATTGTTAATAGCCATTTCTGCGTTTACAATTATTATAATTATTTGCAACTACGATATTTTCGATACGTCTAAGAGAGGATCGGGAACGATTTCGTGATTGGTTAGGTTGTACAAATTCCGAATTTGAATATGTACCTGAGCGATTATTCATTAATTACAAATAAACACGTAAGAAAACTTCTAAATAACTTGCACTCTGCCCATGTCAATGGTGTTCATCCAAGACTTGTCGAGCTTCGTGATGTGTATTTTCTGGTCGGACTGCCCTTGGAGATGCAACCCTCGATTGTTGGAGGACTCTTCGGTGCGGACTCTTACACTCAGAAAATTTGTATGTTCGGATACCCCGATCAATCGTTAAAACGAATATTACTCTGCGATTTTTGTCAGATGTGTAATATCGAGGAATCCTACCGACTGCGCCAGTTACGTGTAACGACCAGTAGATTCAGTTTTTAAAAAAGGTTTATTTTCTATTAACTTAATTACATACTACAATGAATAATGAATACAATTTACGGTAACGAACGCGTAATAAGAATTAATTAAATAAAATGTAATAATGAACAATGCTGTCTGCTGCGCGATGCGGTTCCCTATATAGGATCCAGCGTGTCCAGTCAGCGTCTTCTAATCTGATACGTGATGATAAGGAGACAGGTGCCTGGTTTTTTATATATATTTCTACAACACACATTCCTGTTTTTAAAAACTGTTTGTTTACAGAAATCATGCACATAGATTTTTGTGATATTTTATCGATTAAAAAAAAAATGTATATTTATTTTATTCACGAAATGCAAATTTTGACGGTCAACTTTCGGGACCAATGACGCTTCTCATTTGGGTCTGCTGCATTTATAAATGGCTGGGATATAGAAGGAAATGCTGCCGCATTGACTTTCAAGTCACTTGCAAGTGAACAAATGTTTTACGAAAAACATTCCAAAGTAAAACGGGCGATGATCACTTAGTTAATCATCTAAAAATAAGGTATAGTAAAATATAACTATGGTGAAAGGTGAAATATATCTTTAAAACATTTACAACAAATTAAAACTCTTTTACCCCTTACTTCATTTATTTGTTTGCAGCGTTAGATTACATAATATATTTACAGACCCAAAGGGTTCTCAATATCAAGCAAATTGAATTATTACATCTATTGGCGCGGTATATACGACAGCGCTTTTATTTGTTGTAATTAAGCACTTCACTTAAACTTAAACACTATACAGTAATTTACAACATTTTCTAGAAATGTAGATTGCCAAAAAGAGCGAATGCTCATTCTCTTTTCCTTTTAGAGGTAAAAGAGAGACACAAGAAATGTTTGTGCGGTAACAAAGAGTCTATAGCGACCCAGGTTACCACTTATGTGTCAGTACAATATCGGCAGCCCATTCGAATGAATTGCTCTACCATTTTCAGAGTCTTACAAAATATATTAATTGTACTAATAATAATTTCAGGAAATAGATCGATACATACAAATTACCAAATCTGTAGTGTAATCTCTTTCAGAGAAATATCATGCATAGGAAATATAAGACCGACGCAGTTATAGCCCAGTTGGTTCACATCGATTACTCATAGACAGCACCACATCAATTTTAAACCTCAAGATTATTACACCTTGTTGTTTTAGTGTTTAGAATATGTTACTATTTATTTAGAGTTATACTCTTTCAGATAAGTCCAGTATTAAATGGACTGGCTGTTAAATACTCTTAATTCACATACTTTTCCTTAATTTTGGAAACATATATGTATCTATAAAAAAGTTGCAGTGTATTTATTATGTATTGTTTCTAATTCTAATAAATAGAATGGTTGCGACCGTTACTACGTGGTAATCCAGTAGTAGTAGTAGTAGTGTTAGGCTATCGACCACGTGGTCCTTCCGCCATGTGTCATTTGTGTATTTGTGTGTGTGTAAATGAGCTTGTTACTTTAAAGGATCGCCCCCGTCACTCTAAAGCACCATTAATTGTATCCCAATGGTGAATGGTACCGGTCACCCATCCGACTACTGACCCGAATCAACGTTGCTGCACGTCAGTTCGGGGCCGTAACCGATGCGCCACCACCGGCGTATGTGGTAATCCATACTTATACTGAATTGAAAAATTCACTATGTTCTAACCACAAATAATTATTGTAAAAATATTATATAACGTGTAGGCACAATTATATAAATATAAACAACACAGCACGACTCGAGTTTCGACGTTTTATCGTCATTATCAAGTGAATTATAAATTGATGAAATTTTAATTTTATACTAACTATTTTGTGGTGAGGGAATATACCTGCCGCTAATTGTTTGCGGATTATCTCGGGAGGGCAGTACCAGATTAAAAAGTGGCGAAAAGATAAGTTAGGTCTGCTCATTAAGAAGGTTTACTGACGGATTACGGCTCTGTTTGAAAATTTCCAATGACTCCAGGAGATTAAGCTTAGCGCCCTTGTTGCAATTATGCGAAATTTTTAGATTATTTATATCCGGGAATTGGTGTTTGCATTCTAAACAGTGATTTGAAAAAGAGCTATTGTCTTGATTAAGACGAAAAGCACGATGATGTTCGGAAAAACGAGTTGATACACTTCGTCCTGTTTGACCTACATACACACTATTGCATTCTGAACAACGGATCTCATACACACCAGATTTTTTAAGAGAATCGACTTTATCTTTGGCATTGAATAGCATGTTTGATAATTTTCCAGGAGGTTTAAACGCTACTTGATGATTCTCTTTTCGAGAAATATTAGCAATCAGTTCGCTGGTTTTTCCAAAGTATGTGAGCGGAATGAACGATGTATTTAAATTAGCTATTTTCGGATATATTAAAACCCTTGTGGTTTGATGACGTTTTTTGTTTATTAGGTTTTGAATGAGGTTAGTGGGGAAACCATTGTCACTGGCAATTGAAATTATTTTATTTAATTCTGTGGCTCTTCTGTCAGTAGTTAAGGGGATGGAGAAAGCTCTATGTATCATTGAGTGATATGCAGCTAGTTTGTGTGATAATGGGTGATTTGAGACAAATGGGATTGTTGAGTTGACGTTAGTAGGCTTCCTGTATATATCAAATTCAATTTTATTATTTTGGTGAATTAACGTTAAATCCAAAAAGTTAATTTTGTTGTCATTTTCTATTTCGAGAGTGAATTTAATTTTAGAGTGAATGCTGTTAATTAGATTGAGAAACTGATCTAATTGACGTGTTGTGCCACTGAAACACGCTATTACATCATCAACATATCTATACCAGAAGGAAATGTGTTTTTTTGCAAAATCAAGCGAGAAAATCTTTTCTTCGATATTGGACATGAATATTTCAGCTAAGAGAGGACTTAATGGAGATCCCATTGGAAGACCTGTGGTTTGTTGGTAAAATTCATTATTGAATTTGAAATAATTTTGGTTTACACAAGTTTCTAAACATTGATAGAGTTCTGATCTAATCAAGTAATTGCACTGTGATTTATCGAGTAAATTTTGAATAATTTCAAGACATTCTTTAATGGGTATATTGGAAAATATGCTACTAACGTCAAATGATACAAGTTTTGAATTTTTGGGAGTTGTTGTGGATTTGAGCTGTTCGGATAAAGCGAGTGAATTTTTTACTGAATGTTTAGGAGCAAATTTGGTATATTTCTTGAAGAGTTCATTAAGTCTAATTGCTAAATTCCTTGTTACACTGTTAATATATGAAACTACGAGTCGTATAGGAGAATCAGGTTTATGAGTTTTAATGAGACCATAGAGCCTAGGAGGTAAAGGATTTTGATGTACGATTTTTAATTTTTCAAAATCTGAGAAGAGCACTGTGATATTTTTCAGAAGATTTCTGATTTGGGTTTGGAATTTTAGGGTGGGATCATTTTTTAGGGGTGTTAAGTTTTCAGTTGTAATGAAAGCGTTAATTTTATTAATATACTGTTCTCTTTCAAGAATAACTATTGAATTTGATTTATCTGCTTTAGTCAGGACTAAAGAATTTGAGGATATTTTCGATTTAAGCGATAAACGTCGAAACTCGAGTCGTGCTGTGTTGTTTAGATTTATATAATTGTGCCTACACGTTATATAATATTTTTACAATAATTATTTGTGGTTAAAACATAGTGAATTTTTCAATTCAGTGTTTCTAATTCTGTTTATTGTGTGCATCATAAAAGCACTTCTTATAATGATTGGATTACTTTTAAATACAATTACGTAATTAATTTTGTAGTAGCTAATTATCAAAGATAGAGGAAAGTTAGTTACAGCCGGGGGTATCTAAAATTCAAAAATCGCCAGTTAACCTTACTTTCAAAACTCTCCCAATTCCTTTGCCTTGTATTGTTGACCAGTGCCGTAACACCAAACTTGACGTCGTCCGACTGACATAAGCCATGGTCAACAGCAAGAGCTGCTGACTAGCAGATCTGCCTGACATCTCGTTACAATCAGTTGCAATATGTGATAATACCCAGATGAAGACAAGTGCAGATATGGCAAAATGCTCTGTACAAGCAGATCTCCATTATGGCTGACGGACATATTCTGTAGGGATGAGAATGAATGAAGAATGTTACTAGACATATGGTTGTGTATGACCGCTTGCCAAATTACAGTGTATATGGATAAAAAAAAACTTATGTCCATGGGAATTATGGTCAACAATTATGGCCACTCCCACTCCTTAGTTGGTCTTAGACCAATATGTGCATATGCAACAAAAGTAGGAAAATCATTTTAATATTGTCATCATATTTACCCCGAAATTTGTGTTGGTGATACTTGTTTTTCAAAATGATGCATTTCACCAACATGCTTAATTTTAACTTTGTGTAAATGGAACTACTATCGAAATTGTCGCGCTTGAACACACACCGACCTTGTGACAGATGGTGCAAGATCAATTTGTAATATGTTTCTGCTCTAGTAAAAAAATAAACTACGGTTTATGTGCTATTTGAGTGACAGAAATTTCATATCAAAAAGCGAATCTTAGATTCTGTAGTAAATCTTGAAGCCGCAGAGACTATTCACTGGTTTGGTTCTAAATGCTCCAGTAGCCTATCGAATACATGCATAGTGGTACAAACCTAGGTAATTTATTCACGAATTGCGAGCAGCGAAATTAAATGCACACCCTTAGTCAAACCTGAATGGAACTAGCGCAAAAATAAAAATAAGTGCCTTCTTGCATCTTGTTGCAAAATAATTAGTATAGGGATGGAATGACAGAGTCCTGTCGAAAATTAATCCTAGAAATCGATAATCGAAATCGGTTCATTTTAGACAAGGCTTCTTTTGCGGCCTTCTCGTTGACATATTAACGGATGTTGCAATATCATTTACCGCAATAGAAAAAGGAATTAGACTAATTGTACATCCCTTTGGAATATCGTCTTCTTGTAAGAAGATAAAAGGCAGTAATTATCTACGCATACACGTATATTTTAATGCAACAGAAAAGACTGTATAGCTAAAGTTGGACGGCCTTTCAGTTCCCACCGATAAAACTTCCTAGGAATGGTACAACGCCATGTCATATCGTAGAACTTTTCGAAAACAAAGAACACTGCGAGTGAGTTTTTTCTCTATAGAAGAACATCTTGAATAGAAATCTTTAAACGGACCAGATCATCAACAGTGACGCATTCTAAGTCATAAATGTATGATTCGATCAAATCTCGAAACTCGAGAATCCATACTAATAGGTTATTAACAAAAGCAGTATGTCATTGACACTGGGTGATAAGTATAAGGAGGATTAAGATCTTTTCTTGATTTTAGAAGAGCCATTAGTATAGCTTCCTTTCATATGGCCAGATATTTTGCTTTTTCCTATATAATATTAAATAGCTGGTCGATAGCCTTTGACAGATTACTACATTCATTAATCATCATTTTAATGTAAATATGTACAGAATTTGTCAATAAATATATGTTACTACAATTAAATAGCGTCGCGAGCGGCTGACAGATTTTATATTATGTGGACAGGAAAATAAGTAATTGCTAAGATAATGCCACTTCAAATTTCTCAAGAGATTGAAGAGTTGTAGTTATGATCTGAATCGATTGAAAAATCAATTGGAATTTCTTCTTCGCTTTTCCGATGGAAGGATTCTGAAGAGTAATTGGAAGAACTAATACTGCATTGCTGTTTTCATTAATAAGAATTAAGCCAGGCAAGAAAGTCCTTGATTTTAATATTTTGCGACAAAAAATGGCCCGTTTTTATTTAAAATTGATTATATTTACTTCATAAAATTTATTTATAAACATTAAATGCTCATTTCTTCTCTGCAATAACTTGATTGATCTCAACGTTCTATCGAGGAATTGAAGAATTTTTAGTCAATACAGAAGTATGTGTTATAGATTTTTCTGGTGCTTAAGTGTTACTGATATTGATTCTGTGTAGAGAGGAGTTAGTATATTCATAAGTTTTTATAAATGTAACGTTGTTCCGAAAATTTTCACACTCAGGCATCATATTTTAGGCTCTGTAGGCTTGGGTATTACTGCCCTTGGTATGTTAGTACGGACCAGTAACGATAGGAAAGTAATCGCTAACAAGTATAACATATGCCATGTTGACGTATGGGAGAAGTAGGCAAAGAAAGATATTTTTAAGTCAATTGCTGAGTACAATCTTTTGACGCGATAAAGTTCGCGGGCTGTCCTATGTGGAAAATTATTCCTTCTGTCATAAGTGGTATTCAATATATATTCCTCTAATATAATATCGATTGAGGACGAGCCTTGTAAGGGATTATAAGAATTCTTTAGGCTTTGGTAACTGTTGAATTAAATCAAGAATTTGCTGTAGCACTCAGTTTCAGCCTGGGAGATACAGGCTGCTTATTGTCACTACCCGTAGAGATATTGTTGAGACTTCATCGACCTCTCATCAGAAGGAATGCCCTAAAAATTGTCCCCTCCCTCAAGAGTATAGTCACTCCTCCTCTATAATGTCATAGTATGATAAGCTTCCTCTCCTTGAAGGAAGGAAGTGATGATGATTTAAACTTTTTAGTGTACATTGCAGTTTCATTAAATTATTTTATTTATTTATTATACTTTGGCTTCTTATCCAAAAAAATACATACAGATATACAAACATATTATAAAAAAACATACAAAAATTTTGGATGGATAAAGCTGGGCGGAGTTCATGCAGCCGCAATGATCTTCCACTCTAACCCTTGCTTCTGGCAGGCAGTGAGAGTCTCTTCTGTCTATTTACCATTATTATTTATATATATTTGCCTTAATTTGGCCTTATTTTCCATCATTTTACAGATGGGATTATGACTGTCAAAAATAACAGTATATAAAATTGCTCCACATTTTCAAATTAATATTATAATTTAGACAATGACAGTTAAAATAAATAAAATAAAATGACCAATTTCAAAAATATAAATAAAAAAAACATTATATAAATAAATAGTAATAAATAAAAACACGTAACATTTTCCGGCGTGTAAACTATCAGATTTGGTGTTTTCATTTTTTGTGCCGCGATTTACCTTTAGACCAACCTACGGGCCTTTTTGCTACTTAGCTTTGGTTTTTTGTCACTGTTTAATTCAGAGAGTGTACTTACTTGAATAAGTATATTTTTTAAGTTACTTGAATATTATTAAATAGTAAATTGTTTTCAAAATATTATCACTTTGTGAAGAAAGTAATTATATTTTGAATGAAGTGTACCTTGTCTTTACAAGAAGGCCGTTCTTCCTTTATCCAATGGGATTTTGGATTATGCTCGATGTTACAATTATTGGTACGTTGAAATCCTCCGCTGGGAAGGAGCTTGTTGGATGTTTAAAACGGAGAGTCGCAGGTTAATTATTTATCACTGTGTATTCTTACGTTTAGTTTTGATTAGTTTGTATTTTCTTTTCTAATTCTTATAATCTCTCCTAATGTATTTTTAAGTGTTTTGCTTACACGTTTTGAAATTATAGTCGTCAATTCATAAATGATACTGCAAAGGCCTTCGCATATGTCACATTTGTTATTGGAGTTTTTGAAAGAAAACAATCTTTTTTCTTTGCTTATAAGTAAGTTATTTGTTCTTTAGTTCTCAATTTTTGTACCGATTATTCAAATAATTAAGATAGACAATTTTTGAATCTCGGCGAATGATTTCTTCTACAATTGATACATGCGAAAGGCTTGATATAGTTTATTCTTTCATGAACAGGTTTTCATCATGGGAATGTTTTCTTAATTACACCATATATTCCTAATAATTGCTGTACACATTTTGATATTGCAAATGTTTTTTTTTCATTGAAACTGTTATTATCACATCTATTGACAATAAAAATATTCGCGGCAAGGATGTTAAATATTTTGTATTAAGTCCAGAGCTTTGCTGAGCCGAGCTCTCTATCCAATTTGAAAGATGGGTTCTCTTTAAATTTTGGTTAAATAATTTCTATTTTTTTTCTACAAGTTGGGCAGAACTAAAAGTCGTCTATGGCAGTGTCGACCTCCAGTTGAATCTAGTCTTGCTGTAATATATCTAGATTTAACTGGAGGACGCCAGGTATCTGTAGGACATCGTTCCAGACCAACTCAGGTGTGTCTATACATCCTTCGGTACAGTACAATTATAAAGTATAAAGATTTTTAGACGAGGTTTACTCCTCTAGATCCGATGTGTTCTGCAAAAACACCTCTTGTTGGTTATGCCAATGATACGCAAGCAGAAAAGCTAGGATACTCTACCACGGGATTATGTTTACTATTATTATTAATACGAATATTACAATATTATTCATACATCCATTGTCTAAAACGTCGTGGGTTAGGTTTCCCTAAATATACCGCTGATTATTATAGGAAACTGACAACATCCACAGTTACAATAATAAAAAAAGTTGAGTAGTCATACTTTCCCTATTATTTACTCAAAAACTATAAGGTTTACGAAAAAAGCTAATACGTGGTATAATAGGTAAAGTAATAATAATGTAAAAATATGAAATTATTGGTTTCATGTTAACAACAGGCATGGACCTGTTTCGATCTATTTTATATAACTTAAGTGTAGCATAGTGAAACTCCGTTTTCTTGTCCTCAACTGCTTTACGCTTATGACCTCCAAAATAGATTAAAACAGTTTCTTGGCTGGGAAACGATGATTCAATGTATTTATTTATTTGATTTAATTTTACTATTGCTTTATATTTACGTATGGTTGAAATTCTTTAAAATTTCAATTAACATATGCACATAGATTTGTGTATATATGTTTTCAATTGTTATAATAATAATATTTAAAGGCATAATATATTTAGTACTTATCTACTAAGTTTTCTGTTGGGTATATTTTGTTAAATCATTTAAATTTATGAATTAATTATAAGACTATTTATCACTGTTTACTTTGTCATATTTCTCTATCGAAAATTGTTTTGTTCCTAGTTGATATTTTACTAAGAGCTCCTTTATCCGATGACTGACGTCAATACGTAATTGAATTTTTCAAACCATTTCCGCAATGCCGCTTACAAAGTACTTTATCGTCTTATGCATTAGTTATCCAGTTAATTTTTTAACTAATAGTGCTAAGGTGCGCCAAACCGAATATTAATAATTATTGTGTAATAGTAATATAAGTTTAAATATATAAAACTAAGAACATTAAACAATAATAATATATTTAATTATTAAAAGGAATTCGTTTAGTAACAGAAATTCCATTATATCTGTAGTAAATTAAACTCTCTGGTTGTGAATTTACACATTTTTTAAATTCAGCATACTGCAGTATTCCGACATTAACACTGCAGTGTTCCGACATTAAAAACTTTGTGAATTCTCTACCATAGCGTTTTGTTTATTATAATTTAAATGAATGCCCGTAATATTTTTAGTTGTTATAACATTATCATTACCATTATCATCTGAAAATAACTTCTTAGCTAATTGTTTAAAAGCAGCATGCTACGCAATTTATCATTGCTATATTGCATCTATAATATTTTAAGCATTAATCAAACCCAGTTCAAAACTAAATTATTTACATAATAATGATCCAACGCAAGCATATAAATGGATTATAAACTTTCTACTGATTTGAGTAAGTTTAATTGGAATAGGAAATGCGTATGTATATTCATAATAACTATTCAATGTGTTTAATACTCTAATAGAACAAATAATTTGGTACCATTGTTAGAAAATCTAAATCCCTTCGAAATTAAAAATGAATGTAGATTTTTAAATAAAAGGTATTTTCATAACTATCATTTATGGTGGATGCGCCAGGTCATATAGAATTAACTGCCTTATTACGTGCAAACAATGACCGAAACCGAACTAATGAAAGAATTGTGCGCGCAATAAACAGAAGAAATAAAAATATTTTGGTTTTTGAAATGAGTGCAGCGAAGGATGATGAAACTAAAGAATTAATCACGTGGAATTAGGAGCTTGTTTTTAGTCGTACATAATAAATACCCTTTACGTAGAAATTAATTAAGGGCGAAATTAATTAAGTGAGTAAGGACTTAAGTTTATTTTTAATTAGAATTAAAGTTGTTGCCGTATTTTCTAAACGGCATGAGATGAAACAATATTAATTATAACTGGTATTATCACGGAACTCATCACTTACTACAAATATGAATTGCTGTTAGCGTTACGATAATCCTATTAGGAAATAAATTAGGCAAGAGAACATCACATCATTTAACATATTTATTTTTATTTAGACAATTAAAGAGGAAATAATTAGTGTAATCGATTCCTATCCTTAAGACTATTATAAAAATATATAAACGTTTCGTAGATGATTTCTAGATTAATAGATTGTATTGAATTTATGGTATCAAATAAAGTAATTAAACCTACAAATTTTATTATAGAACCTGCAACTATATTTATATTGATTGCATGTAATTCTAATGAAATGCCCATCAAAATTACCATAAAATTTAGCCTCGAATCAATAGTCATAAGCTGTCAAAATTATATGTCCCCGGTCTCCGAATGTACTTCATAAATGCAAAGTTAGAATCCCGACCCTTCATTAATTCATTGAAACGTGTCGGCGTGAATTAAAAGACGCAGTAATTATGACTGGCGTTTCAATTAAGACAGCCAAATAAAACAAATCGATATTCCATTGCAATTAATTACGGAATTATAAAGATATCGCGAATTTCAATTCCCAGCGATCACTTGGAACTTTATTAATGGTTCAGATACATTAATTATTTGAAAGCGTTATAAGTTTTAACAATTATAAAATATAATTTAAAATATAGTAAGTTGGTATCTTTTATAATTATATAATTTATATTTATTCAAATAATTGCTCTTGATATTTCTAAATCATTATTTTCGTATTTAATATTATTTCCAGGTAAACTGAAGTATTTTATCTAGTTATGCTATTCAAGGTCTCATTATTCGTTTCAGAGATAAAAATTATAATTAACTTTCTTATTTTATATATTTTAAGAAAGTAAAGCATAATTTTTATCTCTGAAACAAATAATCCAATGGCAGAACTAGATAAACATAGCCTCCTTAAATACCTTTTTAAAATTTCAACGGCCAGTCTCAAAATATTTTAAGGCAAATAATTAAAATATTTTCATTAACAAATGGAACATTTTATAATGATATTTTATATAATGATTTAAAATACTAATGGTATTTACTTCGACGGCTAATTGGCGTGTCTTCCACGATGTATTATTGTTTTCGATTCAGTATTCATTTCATTATACTGTTTATTTGTCTTTTTTTACAAATTGTAATATAAATTCACAAAAAACATATAATTTCGCGTTTTACATCTATCAAATACCATAGTTCAAAATACAACAAGTTCACTTATTGGCACAAGCATTCAGTTTTAGCAATTAAATGGATATTTATGAGTGGGCGCAATAAATTGGGCGAAATTTTAGTAGTACTCATAATTTGTTTCCACTACATATTTTATATAATAAAATAAATTTATTTACTAAATTCTGTTGTGCGTTTCCATTAAGAGTAAATAAAATCTAAATGCATTCATGTCATATAAATTTTGCTTTATTACAGAGTAAAATCAAATGAATACTTCTATTATTAATTAATTCATTGCATGTTTACGCAATACTCGAAATATATGAATTTCTGCAAGCCACTATATTTGTGTTTAATCAAAATTGATAAAAAAATGCGCTGATGGTTTTATATTTACGCTAGTTTAATATTAAATGTTTTATATATTTCAATACATATATTCGATTTCTCCATTTAATGTCCGATTTTGCTTGATTCTGACGCATAAAATAGTCTGAATTTGAGCAATGGCTTTGAGAGTCGCAACTGTTTGTGGCTTATTTACATAGATCTTTGACTAAAAAAAAACTTCACAAGAAAAAATCTAATGGGGTCAAATCGCAAGATCTCGGTGACCAGTTTACATCACGTTCACATTAGACGACCAAGCTCTCAAATCGCTCATTCAGAATATCAAATATGGCATGAGCTGTGTAGCGCGTAGCGCCATCCTGTTGAAACCACATGTCATTGGTGTAGTTAATATAAAAAAAACTACATATAATTTATATTATGTAAAATATGTGTTTTAATTTTATCAGACTCATCTTGTTATTTAGCTAATAAATCTGCACCACTTTACATATGTACCCATTTATGCAACTCCTACACTTTCCAACACTCCCATAAATTATCTTATAAAATCCGTGCATATAAGCGCTGGCGATTTAAATTAGATTTGGCCGTGCACATAGTGCACATTGGGGTGTATATAAGTCTCCGTCGACGCGTATGATTGTGTGCATGTGAGCACTCGTATATGCATAAATCACAATGCAAACATGTATATGTGTACATAGTATTATTTACATACGTGCTTAGAAATATGTGAAGGGAACTAAGTTTGCCCGAGAACAGTGCAAACATTCCGGAATGCGAGCCCGTTTAAATTATGTATCATCAAAACTTGGACGCCACAAGTGGCCAACGTCGCTTTTTATTCGCACTTTTAAAGTGCATTAAAATTCACAATTCAATATCAATATAAAATTTACATTAACACATTGTTTTCTACATAAAATAGTATTACATTAAGCAATATTTCTAATTAAAATTCTAGAAAATTAAGTTGAAATTTTATAGACAAAGTGAAACCACTTACTACTAAACATCTTTATTTACAGAAAAAAATACAATAAATAAAATAAAATAAATTTTAATGTGAGACACTGGCTTCTAGTTTTCTGTCCAACGGCTATCGACCAGCGGTCTTTCAGCCTGTAATTATCTGTCATACAAACGTCATGATTGCTAATGTCTTGTTGTGTTAACTGTCTGTTGTTCTTCAAACGTCATGATCGCTAATGTCATTGAGAAGTGAGGTGATGAACTGATAGATGGTGATTTCGGGGTGTTTATATGGAGGTGTTGTTAGAGGATTGCATGGGATACACATAAGGGCGAAGATGAAACCACTTATTTGTATAGATCTTCGACTTTAAAAAAAATTCACAGGAAAAAGTCTAATGGGGTCAATTATTAAATATGGCATCAACTGGATAGCACGTAGCTATTGTTGAAACCAAACGTCGTTGGTTAAAATACCGCAAGAATGAAACTTGTAATTGGTAAAAAATAGGTAAAAAGGAATTTCGTGTTTTAATAAAACGCAGTTTTTCTAATTAAAAAAATTGTTCTGAAAAAAAATGGCTAGACAAGTGTTATCCGGACTTTACGAGGTGCAGTAGCTACTAAGAAGAGGCTATTCAGAAAAAACGTCAAAAATTCACAAAATAGTTTTGAATGATCTTAAAGTATAGTTGATTGGTATAGCTAAGATTCTGAAGATATCAAAGTAATATGTTGGCTATATCGTGCATTAATATTTGGGCATGCGAAAGCTCCTTGCAAAGTGAGCTCCCAGTCGATCAAAACCAACAATGTGTTGGTGATTCAGGAATTTGTATGAAACTGTTTAAGCAAAATAAACAGAAGTTTTTGCATCGGTATATGACAATGGATGAAACACGGATCCATCACCATACTCCAGGAACCAATCAATAGTCGGCTGCTTACGCAAACTCAATCCAAAGCCAGGAAAAACTCAATTTGGCTAGAAAGGTTATGGCGGCTGCATTTTGGGAAACGAATGGTATATAGCAACTTATTTATATATAGCATTTTTTGTAGGACAAAATCCCTCATGTGTCAAATTCAAGGTTAGAAGCAATATGGTAGCTTTGTTTATCTCGATAAAACAAAAACAAAGAAGTGATAAAATCCCTGTATTGTAATTTTATAAAGAAAAAGTTTTGTTTTACCAAGACAATGGGCCGAGTCACAAGTCTATAAAAAAGATGTTCAAACTCAATGAGTTGAGCTACGAATTGCTTTTGCAACCAATATATTCCCCAGATTTGGTCCTCAGCAACTATTCCCTCTTTACAGACTCAAGATAATCGCCGAAAGAGAAGTCTATTTTTAGGCTGAAGATAAATCATACTACAAAATTGGTATCGAAAAGTTGGAAGATCTCTATAATCGGTGTGTGGTGGCTTTTGAAGGCAACTATGTTTTCAATAGAATTGAATTTTGCCAAAAGATGATACGAACGTTAATAATGAAAATATCATATAGTTTCAGTTCTTTTGATACATTAGTTGAGTCTCGATGTAATTGCTCACAAGGCGGAGGCGGCTAGAAAATCCAGTTTCTGCAATTTCAATCTCCAACCACTAGTTTTTATAAGCACTTGTAATAGTAGCATAAATGACAGCAGTGGAAATGAAGAAGATAACTTTGATAGAGATAATGGAATCCAAGCTAACTATTAGCGGATATCAAGAAAAAAAAAACTATAGATAATTTGTTTAATGCTTGAAGCCATCACTTTGTGATACATCTTGAATCAGGAACTTTAAATGAAAATACACTTCGTTGATATCACACACAGGATTTATTACGTGACTCTAGTTTCAACAATCCTGTATGTGATATCAACGAAGTGTATTTTCATTTAAAGTTATAGATAATTTATTTAAGAAACAATATAAAGTTTCTCTTTAAATCATTTTATGCAACTTGGGCTCGAGAGAAGCCACACCCAAATCTAAATAATACTGTCCTGTATATTATGGAAGCAACATGTCAAAAAATATGACCATCATCATGAATTAAAAATCAAAATTATATGTGTTAACTAATAGAGAAAAGCAAAAAATATGAAATATAAAACAAGAAGTAATTTTCTAAACCTTGTAGATCTTAACTACATCTGTTCAGATATGTTGACGATATTTATATTTAATATTTTTATGCAACATTGTTTATTTGTGTTGCAACAAAATAAACCTATTAAAAGATTAAATAAAAATTTACAACAATTTCAAACGCAAATTATGCATGTAAATGCAATGATCGAATCAATTGTATTGAAAATAATAAAAATCCGTCTGAATAAGGAAAACGTATTCGATATCTTCTTGTAAATCCTCAGTTAGTTTTTTTAGTTTGCGGGACTTTATGGTTAATTCATCAAATTATATCTCGGGACCTTAAGAATTGCTGAGGTAGTGTAGAATTTGCAGTTTTTAGTACTTGGTAGAATTCCACTGCTATGAAAGTCTGAATCCAAATAATCATGTTACTGTTGTTGGCTCAGTACAGGTGAAGATACATGGCCGTCCTTGGATTGGCTAAAATAATTCTGCATCCATTTCCATATTATTAACCTTGCAGATTGATAGTACTATATTTAATTTCTGTTGCAGCAATAGTGTTTCGCTTATTGTTTTTTCAGTAGATCTTGAGAGGGTTGCTAAAGAGCAAATCCATTCACCATCAGTTAATTTGATGCATTTATTTACATCCTGCATGTGGGTGTAATAAAGACGGTTGACGTTTATCAAAAGGAATTTGTATTTTTATATCAAAAATGACTGTTACATCGATCTTAGTGATTTTATAAAGTATTGAGGTAATATTTTTGTTTAATTTTTATGGAAATTCTTGGTATTTCTACAAAGTTACTTGTTCTGTTTGTTTGAATTTAATTGATTTTCGTTTTAAATTAAGTTCTTAAGTAATCCGTAAAATATTACTAAGTAACTAGGTATTATATTCGAAGTTGTAATGAAAGGATATTATTTCAATTTTTATTAACCTTTAAAAATAGTTTAATAAATTCATCATAATATTCGGTATCTGAAGAAGTCGGAATACCAAATAACTAATTTAAAGCATAAGAAAAACCATTGAATAAATCTCGCTTAACTCTTAATTTCGAAAAGTATGCTAGCGAAACGTATGTCAGATGCTCTTGACATAGTAAACAAATGGTACACATACCAGGGTTGATTCGTAAATGCGACAAAAACGGAACTGGTACTGTTCACAAGAAGGAAGATTAAAGATTTTAAACTAACAAGTTTTCGAGGTGAAGAACACCCTGAAAGATGGAGTCAAATAGTTGGGCACTCTTCTAGACGAAAAACTAAACTGGAATGCCCACCTTATGGAGAGATCTAAGAAAGCATGCATAGCCCTCTGGCAGTGCAGACGAGCTGTGGGGAAAACAAGGGGACTATAAGAGGCAGCTCTATGGATCTATACAGCCATAGTGCGACCAACGTTGGCATATGCATCATTCATATGGTGGCCAAAAATCACCATGAAATTAGCCGTAAGGCTCATAGCCCACGTTCAACGCACCGCCCGTTTAAGCGCGATATACACTGATGGGTCGTCAACGAAAGCAGAAGCTGTTAGAGGAATCTTCTGCAAAAACCTGTCCCTAAAAAACAGTACTGCTATAGGCAAGATAATAAGCACACCAACAATGGTGGAACTCGTAGGTACACTATATACAGCAGAAGCAATATCCGACAAGAATATTAAGGGTAAAAACATATCCATTATAACGGATAGCAGAGCGGCAATTTTATCCATTACAAACTGCAAAATTACCTCAGAATTAACGGTGGAATGCTGCGAAGCCCTGGAAGAAGTGGCTCAAGACAGCGAGGTATCTCTATGCTGGGTAAAAGGACACAACAACAGGAGATGGAAAATAATAGCAGATGATTTGGCGAGAAAGGCATCCGGACCAACGGTAAGCGAACCTAACCCGTCCCTGCTGCCCTCCCTGCTAGATCTGAGTATCCTACTGAAAACTGCGTCAATCAGATGCCACAAGAAGCGATGGGACAACATACCTCTAGAGTCTCAAAAATCTTAATCGCAATGAACACCAAAACGGCCAGATATTGTATGCAACTGTCCACAGAAAACATACGGAATGTTGTAGGGATTCTAACAGGACACTGCAATTTACGATCACACCTGAACAAACGGGGACTAAAACCTAGTCCTACCTGCAGAGATTGTGAAGCAGAAGAGGAAACCGCGGAGCATGTACTTCTAGACTGCCCCGTATTATCCAACCTACGTAAACCCACAATGGGAGAGGGATGTCTAAAGCCATCAGACATCCCTCTTGCTGCAGCCATGGCATTTGCCAATGCCCTGGGTTAGCAAGGAATGAGGACTCAGATGGGAGATTTAAACCAGAACCAGAACCAGAACCCTTAATTTATATTTGCATACTTAATTAATAGTCAACTTTAGATGTTTTTTTAAATTTTAGTTTACTTAGCAATTATCTATTTTTGCAAAACTAAACTACATGACTGAACGTATGATTTGTAGTTTTGTAAGGTCACAAGTCTAAATATGAATTGTAATGTAATCGTTTTCCATTTAATGAATGATCAAGCCAAGATATTTTTTTAAATTTAATTTATGATTATGTTAAGAACAACATCTTCAACTTTATAATTATGAGTGTGAATTTTCTTTTCTATTTTTAAATTTAATAAGGTTTTCTATTGCAAAATTGTAAAAGTTATAAATCAAATCTAGCATCAACTAGCGAGTAATAAATCGTACTACAAAAACCCCAAAGCGAAAAAATCTCGAATTGAGAGTAGAGTTGCCACAAAAAAGGTAGTATTAAAATTATCATTGGGTTTAGTAATCATTCAGCGTTTTCTGTGGAATCCCCGGATAAAAAGAACACATCGGGATGAACTACTGTCATCAGAAAAATAAATCGAAGAAATCCAATGCCATCTGCGGGACAGCAAAGGACAACATCATCAAACACCATACAGTTACTTGCACGTGTTTCACCTGGACCCACAACTAACACTGGACCAAATAATGAATTACCTTAAATCTATAAACTTTGTGAAAATTAAATACGAACAATTACAATCAAAGCATCCAACTGAATATTCGTTATTTAACATTACAGTACCTTCTTCTTAATTGAAGAATGAATTAAAAATTCCGGCTGTTTGGTCAGAAATTGCTTGTGTAAACATTTTTTTCAATTTCCCAAAATTAAGTCAATTTGAACTTAAATATATCATTTCTTAACTCGCGATCTATAAGAAATAAAGTAAATGACAGGCATATCAAGTATAACAAGTATCGCCCAATTATAATGATTTATTAATACTTCCAAGGATACACTCTTGATAGAACTAGTATTTCAGGGTTATTGAAATGGAACACATGTTGTGTTCCATGTTTTATTGGCAGTGACACGTATTTCGAGTTATTACACTCATTTTCAAAGGAATAACTTAAAAGTGGTGTCAGTAAACTGCTTATAAAAATATGAAACACAAGTGTCATAATTTTAATAATCCTGAGAGTTCCTTAATATGATAGATATTATTGATTGGAGGTATTTACACCCAATGAAGAATACCAATAGTGATTTTCTTCATTATTTTCTAATATAGTGTGTCTCAGCAGTATTTCATCAAATTAATAGTAAATCAAATAAACAACATAATGGTAAATGGTTCAATAAGCATATATCAAATTTAAGTGAACTAATGTTTTTATTGAACGATTTATTTAGAAATATCACATGCCCTGCAACTAAACTGCAAGGTGATCAGTTTAGGATGTATTATAGAGAACAAATAAAGCGCACAAAGATTAATTACGACAACTATATTAACGCGTCTTCTAATTATCAAAATTGAATATAAAATTTACTTAACTCTGAAAGAAATGTAATTTTCAATAATGTAAAATGCAAAGTTTCTTGTGATATTCCTAACAAATATTTTGCGACTGTTGCAGATGATTTATTACTTTTACTTCCGCGTACTAACATACTGAAATTTAAATATTTCCTTTACTCGTTCATTTGTATTTCACAAAGAGTCTATCATATAAATAAGAGATTCAATAAATAAAATAAAAAATAGCAAATGCCGAGATGTGTATGGCTTAACTAGTGAATTGATTATATATTCAATAAATATCCTCATTCTATCAATAAGCAAATTGATAAATTATATTTTTTAGACAGGTATCTTTCCAGACAGCTTGAAGGTTGCTAAAGTTATTTCTATGTATCAGGAAGATTAACCAAATTCTAAAGATAAATTATCGTCCATCTTGTCAATCATTGCATTCTTTTATAAGTTTGATGAAGAGTATCTCCTATTTGTATAGCTAATATTCCGAATGGATGTTTATTGCATATGTTATTTCCTTTAATAACTTTAAATGGTTCATAATTTATTTTATTTCTTCAATATAAATATCTTTAATGCGTTTATAAGTTCTTGTAAAACCAGAATGACCTGAAAGTTTTGATTTGTGAGTTTCTAAATGTTTGTTCTTTCTTCAATCATTTTTGGTATATAATTATTCATAACTATATAGGATTTACATTAATGTCCTTAGATATATAATACAGGAATTTCTTAATATTATGATTATTAGTAGTGACATCATGAATAAACAGTTTTCCTTTAAAATTATTTTGTATTCAACTGCTTAATTGATGAGATATGTTTTATCAAAGTGAAATTGTTAATGAATTTAACTAAATATGCTAATTTATTAGCATTTCTTTTTTGGTTTATAAATAAATATAAATTGACTTCTTTTGAAATTTCTAATATGGGAAAAATATTAATTTGATTCGTCTGTATCTAGAAAATATGATAAAATACAATGATAGTTTGAAAACTTTATCAAATGATACATAAAACTTACTTTGTTAATATGACACACGTGTGTGATATTAACAAAGTAAGTTTTATTTATCATTTGATAAAGTTCCTGATTCAATATGTATTAAACAGTTATGGCTTCAAGCATCCAACAATGATAGTTGTTAATTCAGGATAAATTTGTTGAGAAATATCTTTAGTTATGTACTAATATTTAATAAAGTTGTCAAAATAATATTTTTTAATTACATTTACAGGGACTTGAGAGATAATAATACTTTATTTTTATATACAAGCAATTCTTTTTATGTTGTACTCTAATTTTGTTCAGATACGTTTAAAGTTCTGGAAACATAAAATATTGGTAAGTCGTATCCTATTTCACGTTGACTTAATACAGCGTCTATCGCATAATTAGATGCATTGGTAGTATTAATAAATTCTTTCGAAAAATCAGGTTATTGCAAAAACAGTTGAGTAGTTAGTATTTTTTTAAAAGTATTAAATAGATTTTCTTGATCTTGTTTTCATTGAAATTTCCTATCTTTTTGAAGAGAGTTGTTAAAGGTTTTGTAACTTAAGCAAATTTTGTATAAATTTTCTAGTCCAAAAAATATTTAAATTAACTTTTGGGTACGGCTGTTACTTTTTCTAGATTAGGTACTAAGCCTTTATTGGATATTTATGTGATAAATATAATATTTCTTTTCGTCAAATTTTGCATTTTTTTGGGTGTAGTTTTAGATTATGAATTCTAAATCTTCTAAAGATGTTTTTGACTTTTTGAGAACGATCTAAGATTGAAGATGAATAAAGAACTCTATCATAGAGATACACGAAATAGTGCAAACCCCAATGGCTAACAATTAAACTCGTAATGTCCTAGTGGAGTAATAAAAACAGTTCACCTTTCCTCTCTTCGAAAGATCTACTGCAATTTGATAAAAACCTAATACTAAATCAACCGTCGAATATGTTTAGAACGACTTAGCTGATCTAAAGATTTCATTAATCTATCGATTTATCATTTAGCTTAAGACAATTAAAATTCTCATAATAATAACAATTCTTGAAGCTTTTTTCTATGTAGAATTAGCGTTCTTAGGAACTACCTAAAGTGGACAACAAATGTCGACAAATAAATTTCCTTTTCCTTGACTCGAAATAACACCTTCTTTTACTTCAGAATTACGAATTGGAATTTAGACACCTGTTTTAAATGAAGGTTTTAAAAAATAAAATTTGGATTAGAAATATTCGATTGTTTCCAAATTCCTTCCATGAATCTTGTTTGTACTTCTGTGCCTCTATTTTAACTTCTTTTCTTCTCTTTTTGTATTCTTCATTATCTTCATTTTTGTTCGTACTCAGATATTTTTTCCAACTTTCTTTCTTATTTTTGCTTTTATTTTCTCGTACTACCACTCTGTTTTCTTTTTATATTTATTACCTATCTTTGTTGTTCCACAAGTTTTACTTATTGCTTCTTTTTTAATATTGACGAGATTGTTATTCTTTAAGTTTGTTTTTTTCTCCTTGATTATTTCTCTTCTCTTGTCAGTTTGTTCTTGTTGTCTTCTTGCTATGTCTATTTTGATTAATGAGTGATCGCTTCCTATCTCTAATTTTCTTGTTACTTTTAGGTTTTTTACAATTTTCCATTTCTTTTACTTATTACGCAGTACTCGATTAAGGATTTTTCGTTCTTCGATGGTTGCGTTCTTGTATATTTGTATATATCTTTGTGTTTAAATTTTGTGCTTGTGATTATTAAGTTATTTTTTATGCACAGATTTATTATTCTCCATTATTGTCCCCCTTTTGCTTTCTCCTTATTTTCCCATGTATTCTCCTATTCGCTTGATATTTTTCAAAGAAATATTTGTAAGGAGTGTTTGATTAAGAATTGAAAACTTATCATCAGAGGTACGACCGTTATACGTTAACGTAACAATTGTGCTACTTACAGTTTCAATAATGTCAGATGTACTTAATCTCTATAGTTGACTTTAACCTTTTGAGTCAAATTTATTTTGTTGTACTGCTTAATTTATATGCCTTAATTAAAGTAATGCTAACACCTGAATCTATAAAAATTTTGAATATTTTTGACACTGAAGTTATATTTACAGTAGAAAATTTCTACAAATTGTTGAGAATTAGAGGTTAAGATTTTTGATTTTGGTCATTGAAAGTGCTTGAATTTTATGTCAAAATATGGAGTTGTTCATCTACGACTGTGTGAAGTTGACTTGAATTATTTTGATATTTTTGGGAATTACTAAATTGACTTTTTCTACATTCTTCGATTAAATGACCTACACAATTTGTGATTTGGTTGACAAATACGTAAATTATTTCTAAAAACAGTTTAATTCTCTGTTGTGCAAATTATTCGGTTCCTTATTTTAAAACTACAATGATTTTCTACACAAATTAGGTGCATATTCTTTTTAAAGGTGTGGCAATGAGTGCTGAATTAAAATTATTAAAATTTTTATACCGTAAAATCTTAGAAATTTGAGAACGAGAATGATTATCAAATTTATTTAAAGTTATTTCGTTAATCATTTCAATTTTACCGTGAATTTTATCATGATTGGTTATTTCTGTTGAACTTCTAAAAGATAACTATAACTTAAAGTTTCTAAACTGTAAGATGAATTCATTTGATTTCTGTTTAAAATTGTATAATTTTTCCAAGATTTGTTCATAATTCTTTTTAACTTGATATAGTTTTTTTTTTTAATTTTTCTTTTAATTCAGACCAAATATTGCAGAATTTATAAGGAAGTTTATTTTCAGCACGACTATACATTTTTGCTAAGATTAAATATTGTACAGTTGTTTTTTAAGGTTCGTGAGGTAAGTCATTTGCATTAGTGCAAAAACAAATTGACCCAATTCAGATTGGTTTCCATAAAAACATTTAGGGATTAATTGAGCCAGAAATTCCATAGAAAATAATAGATGGGGTAGACATTATCAAACGTGTTTATCAAAAGTTAAAAAAAATAAAAAAACTTTGATTCAAAAGATCCTTTTAAATCATTCCAACACACATGCAGAGCAGCAGGTTTTAATATAACTTTGAATAAAAAAAATAGTTCAAAAGTTTATATAAATTACAAAAAGTAATAGTATATTAAAGAAAATAATAAATTGTGTACATTAATAACACAGATTGTTCTTAGGTGCAGGATTGTGCGTTATTTATAGTTATATTTTTGCAGCGATATTATTTATTGTAGCCTTTATTAAAAGTTTCTTTCGAGTAATTTTTATCGTGCACGTAAGACACTGAACATAATAAATTCTATGGTTATAAAAAAAGGGGATAAGGCTGAAAAGGAAATATTTCCCCTCAAAAAACGAAATTGCCTTTATGAGTTACATGTAGAGAACCTAAATATATTTACTGAACGTAATTATATAACTTGAGTACAATTTATATTTGATGAATGGTTATAGTACTGAATAAATTAAATATTTAGTAAATAAAATTGTTATTAAAAATATAATTTTATTTTTTAATGATTAATTATGGAGGAGTTAACTGACATTAAAGTACATTATAAATATAATAAAACATGCACGTTGACTGTAAATAAAGTGGTAAATTAAAATCATCGTGTCACCTTTTTCGTTATTTTTATTTACATTTCGGTTTATAATGTATACGAATTCTAATATTATTTATAAATGCAGCTGAAAATTACAAAATTGAGCTAATAGTATCATTAAACTCAATCGAAATGAATTTTTAACATTCACTTGTTGATGGATTGAAAAGTATATTCCATCAACAAGTAGATGTTAAAAATTCATTCGGCCGATTTTAAAGTTATGACGGAGGAACTTACACTATTAGCACGATTTCGCAATTTTCAGCTTGTATGTTTTTCTATCGATAAAATTTTATATTTTGTTTACGGCTCGATAAGTACAATTTATATGGTGCAACATCCAGGGTTAACCCACTTTTTCACTCGCTCGGAAAATAAAATTCCGACACAGTAAATAGCCAATTGTTATTTTGATGAGAGCTGCAACTTTTAACGTGACCAGATTTGTAATGATACACGAATCGTCGTGTATCCCGTGTTTCTTTTTACAGATGTCGTGTAGGTGTGTCTTACATGCTAGTTAGATTTCATTCATTTATTTTTGTTTAGTTTCTTTTCTTTCTAAAATAAGTTACGAATGGTTTCATTTAAAGTGAAACTTTCGAAGTTCTCTTCATCGAATTGACATGACTTAGTGTAATTGCTTAATATATTAGTGCTAATATAATTGTTTATAAGAAGTAGTTAGATAATGATACCTTAATAGAAGATATTATCCATTCAAATTATAATGCAAAATAAAACACTTTGTATAACACTATTAATTTCTTGTAGACTATAGTTTTGGCAACTCAAGTTGCCATTATCAAAATCTAAAATACTTTAATCTAAATTTACAACCTCTGACAGTAAAGTTGGGTTAATGGTTCAATAACATTAACGTATATTAATAATTAACGAAAATTACCTTACTGTTTTCGAAATAGTCACCTCCCTCAGCAATGCATCGTTGAGGTCTGCTATAGATGTTCTGGAAACTTTTCAAGAAGGCTTCTTTTGAGATGGAGTTCTTACAACAAATATTAATTTATACAAAAACGAACTTCTTTAAAAATCTACTTTCTAATCTTAATTGATTTAATAAAACTAAATACTTCATATTACTTAATGTTACTCCTCATTTAAAATAAAATGAACGAAGTAAATTAATTTATGCAATTACGGCAAAAAGTATTTAAGAATTTTATTAATCCACGTGAAATCCTCCCATCGGATCAATAACGTGCGGAGTTCGGAATTTCAAGTGGAGGAGCGATATCGCCCCGGAATCCACTTAATAACATTTTCCCATAACCGCATTTCTTTCATAAACTTTTTTTTTGTGAATGTGTGCCCGAGAGCTCGAGTTTTCTATCCGAAAATAATTCGTCGCTTTGTTGTATAAGAGTAATAGCTTAATATTTACACTTTACGGCTTCGTAAATATGGCAACATATATAACGATTACCGTTCTTGTGTTAAACAAAACTGATGGATTTATGGGGTCCTTCAAAATTTCGCCCAATTTTGTTTTATGTGCGTCATTTGTTATACTCTTTCGGCCTTCTGTTCTTTGTTAAGTTTTGAAATTTAGATTGATATTGTATTTTTTTGAACTGCATTTATTAGTTACAATATTTTTACAAGAGGTCAAAATTAACGATCATATTTTGATATATACAAAACCATGTAATTTAACTTAGAATTTTAAACACACATTTTACGCATGATATTTTAACTTTGTATAGTGTAATTTATACGGTTACTATAGTTTAAGCATTTTATAAATAATACAGACAAAATTATATCAAGGTTCAAGCAATGTTAGAAATTTTGATGTGATTCTAGCAAGATGAAGCTTCCTTGATTTGAACGTGTGTCAGTATCTGAATTTCCCAACTAGTAATTTTACATTTAAAATGATATTAATATAATATAGCATATACAACAATAATCATTTTGTATGTATCGTATAGGGAAATATTATATCTAGTGTATATGACATGAATTGATCGTATAGTTTCAATAAACTAGATAATTTTTGATCAATCGTGTTTACTTCGTGATACATCCTAAATATTTATATAAAACACTTTATTTGTTGTTATTATACTATATTTTTACCAGTGACTCGAGGTTCGATAAAGAGCTGATCATTTCGAAACTTAAGTTCAAGTTTCAAGTCCTGTTGATTGTACACTGGTAACAATGTAACAAAGACCTCGAATGATAAATGCTTTCCGCAGAAGGCAATAAAAAGCAAGCAATGTAATAAAGTAAAATGGTATAACAAGTCAGTTCAGTCTATGAGAGATAAATAACATCTTCTACACGATGCAATGACAACATACTTTAACTTGAAACTCGAATATGGTAAAACTTAAGGATAGATATGTATCAGTCCAAGAAGAAAGCTAATGCACAGTTGATCAAAGATTCTAACAACAAATACAAAGCAATATAGACTTTAATCAATTATTGTTAATCGAAAATAAACTGTGATATCATCTGTGATAACAATGGTAACTCTATGAATAATTTTTTCAACACCATTTCTAGCAATCTTGAACAAAATTTAGAACTTTCAAACATTGATCCAATTTGTTATGTATTAAATGTACATTCTTCCTTTAATTAAATATTTAAATTCATAGAGATTTCTCAAAGTACTATGCTTGATGCAATAATAATGGAAATGAAAAACTCAGATTATGGAGATCCGTTAATATGGTTAATGTGATTCGGTTAAAGAGGCAATAATCAACCCTCTTACTAAGTTAATAAATTTATATATAATCTCAAGTAATTTCCGAATTGTTTAAAGCGGGCTTGTATTATACCAAATACACAAAAAGGAGATCTCAATGATACTAATAATTATAGACCCATCTCAATCAAGCTGATAGAAAAGATTTTGTTTAAATAAATCATGAAATATTTTGATGAGCACAACATTTTTTCTAATGAACAATATGGTTTCTTCAAGGGCAAATCAAAAAATGCAATCGTAACGATCGTAAATGAAATTGATCAACTTTATAAACCTAACAAAGTTCGATTGCGTTTCGCTTGTGATTCTCTTGCTGAAACTATAGTTTTACAACGTTTGCCTACAATATCTTCTTGTTCTAGAAGTAATATTTTAAAACAGATAATAACCATAATAATGCTTGAATAAGAGAAAAATCGGTTATACTTAAATATTACAAGACTATAGATGTTTAATTTTATATACGAATTGTATGTTATTTGCTTTATCTCTCTTAAGTAATTTTGGATTGTTGTTGTAAGTAAATACATTCTAACAGTTTGGTTCTTGCTTACAAGTTTTTTTTAGATTACAGCTGCCTTTATGTATTTATAAAGATTTAATGAGATTATTCGCTGTATGGCTTTTACAGCCAAATAAAGATTTCTTGTATTCAAAACCACCTACTTACAATAAAATAAAATAAATCTATTACGTTTTTCCAAAGCTTTCTATATACTTATTATTAATCAAAGTTTGAGATGTGAGTCGTCTATCAAGCTGACACAAATGGCAATGATACTTATATTATTAGTAACAAAGCTAATCGTTTTAGATCCTACAGTTATGTTAGAAGTATACATTCTTAGGCATCGATATAAACTTTTTGAAATTAGCTATATACATTTGTGATAGTATTGCTATAAGCATTGTTACTTAAGCCTCGGAATAGAAAAATCTAAAAGAAATTACCAGTTCGGTATAAATTTGTATAGTTTCAGTTTTGAAAATTTTCAGCGGTCTCATAATATTTGAATTTCAAGATTTTACTATTAGTAAAAATTATCGTAATGTTCTATTAATCTTGAACTTGAGAAATTGGTAACTTTCCTTCGATGACAAGTATAATCTTTAATTAAGGCAAAGCTGGTTAAACTCATTAAAAAAGAAAAAATTGAATGGGCTGTTACTAGCTCTAAACCTTTAAAGTACAAGGCCCTGGTAAAAGTTTTCCTGCACTGATGCAGCAGAGTCGTCATATAATTGTCCCCTATCTTCAATGGAATAGAAAAAGGGTAGGAATATATTTATCCCCAAACCGTAATAAAACCAAATCCTACAGCCCAATTTGCTTAACATCACTCTCCTAAAATTCATGCAACGGTGCCCTAAAGTTAGTCTGCTCCATAGGCAGCAATCTACCTACAAATCTGGCAAATATGCTGCAGATACACTTCATAGCCTCAGAATAGCCAAAAAACTTAATTGAAAGAAAATTGCATTAGGTATTTTCGTGGATATTGAAGTTACAACCTCCAAAATCGTGGAATAGGGAGCTATCTTGTATACTTAAAAACCGTAAGATTACCGCAGGTATAGGGAGTAAATTAGAAACGGTAACCACAGCAAATGAGTGCCCATGAGGTGGGGTTATATAGTGTAGCAATGCTATTTTCAAATATACCGGGAGATTGTTTTGATCGAGGGCGGCGTAGAAAAAAGGAAAAACGCGACGCGGCGTGGGCGACAGTTTTTGTTCAGGTTAGGGAGCAGCGAGAGTTTTGGTCGCGCAAAGAGCGGCAGAGTTTTTGGTTATTTAAATCGGGAGTCAGATTGGCCGATTTTGCTTGGTGTTTGCCGATAGCATGCACAGTTTAAGTGCTGCTAATTGATCGAGGTCCTTACCGGAGTTTTGAGCCGTGAGCGCTTTCTGGGAGCCCGGTGATTATTCCCGAAGAAGCCATTTTTCGTCGCCTTGCCGTCCTACCGTACGTTGTTTCCGTCCCGCTGTCCCGCACAACGCACTTGGACTCCGTCGGAACAAGAGACGCTGAGTGAGTGCATGCTGACTTTGAAGCAGATAAGTTTTTCTTTAATTATTACAACATTGAAGAGCTACAAAAACATGTATTGTGTTCCCGTATACGTCTCAGTACGTTATTACTGAGTGGCGCCCATGTTTAGTTATGGGCATTGTCGAATTAATTTTGTTTTGTTTCGGAATATTTTCATTTTTCAATTTTTACTAGCATAAGTTATTGTTTATATATTGTTTTCGTTATTTGTTAATACACTTTGTTCAATTCTATAAAACGGATTTTTCATTTACTGAACCCACGCCCAGCCCCGCAAAAATTGAGAAGCCGGGAATGTTACACTGGCGCCTAACGTGTTGGGACATTTAAGTGATTTGAAGTTGTCAATTATTACGAGTAAATGTCAAATCCCGTTCTAAAATAATTTTAGTATTTTAAAATATATTATCTAATTATTGTCAGTAGCTCTTCAATCATGAATATAAATTATCTACGCAAGTCAGAAATAATTTATGAATTGAAAGTTCGCGGATTTCCGTGCACAGAAAATATTGACGTGTCGGATTTAAAATTTATTTTAAGAAAATTTATTAAGGACGGCAAGCCGATGCTTACTGGCATTCACACGGTAATGACAACGCAAGATCGTACCGAGATTTTAGAATCATTATCGGAATTGGAAAAAAATATTGCATCTTTTCCGGGTAAGGACGCGAAAAGTTCTGAGAGAAAAATACTATCGCGGCTAATACATGTTAGGGAACGTATATACCGTTATGAAAGTTCAGATATCGCAGAATTTTCAAATTTAAAAAATGAGTTACTAAGTAAATGCGAGTTAATCGAAGCTAACCTATCGCGTGCGATAAGGAGTCTGACCAAAGCAATGTCTAGTACGTTTTTAGAGGGCGAAAGTGCGAGATTTGCCCCCCTGAAAGCGATACTAGTGATGATGATGATGAAGTAGCGGTATCGCAGAAAAATATTAATAGTAACACAAATAAATTTACAGTTCCGGTTTATAAATGGGGATTAAAATTTGACGGCAGTGCTAGTGCTGATGAATTATTATTATTTTTAGAGAGGGTAGACGAACTACGTATAGCAAGGGGCATCTCTAAAGATGAACTTTTCCGTACAGCAATAGATCTTTTTTCGGGCACGGCTATTCTGTGGTTTAGATCTGTTAGGAATAGAGTAGATAATTGGGACGATTTAGTTAAATGTTTAAAGCGCGATTTTTTACCGGATGATTTCGATGATTTTATATGGGATCAGTTGCGTAATAGATTCCAAGAAAAAAATGAACGGGCTGTAATATTTGTTGCTGCTATGGAAAATTTGTTTTCACGGTTATCTGAATTACCTCACGAGGAATTAAGAGTTAAGTTAATTCGTAAACATCTTTTACCACTTTACGTCTGACAATTAAGCCTCGTTGATATTAATACCATCTCACAATTGATATCGCTATGTAGAAAGATTGAAAATAGCAATGCTACTTACCTAAAACCAGCATCGCCTCAAGTATCTGCCGTCAATAATGTTAATGATATGGATCATATCAAGGCCGCGCTGTTAGAGTTATCAAACAAAATAAACATTGTTGAAACTAAATTAACTACTTCCGGTAATCCACCAGTTTCGTCCCGCAATGAAAATATAGTATCGAGTAAAAACGACACCTGCTGGAATTGTGATAAAGTAGGTCACACTTTCAGTAATTGCAAATTAAGCAGAAAATTTCAGTTTTGTTATGGTTGTGGCAAAAGAGGGGTTAATAAACTTCAATGTCCTAAGTGTTCAAAAAAACTAGAACAAAGGGAGGACAACGGTCGATCTTCCCTTAGGACTATCGTTAAGACCGAAAATAAAAACAGCCCATGCTGGCAATCGTGGCTAGAAAGGGTGAAACAAATTTGCGTTCCGCGATTAACAATTAACAATTTATTTTATTATAGAGATGGGGATGATAGACCTTATATTGAACTTCTATCTACTATCTTTAACAAAAAACTTAGCGCGCTAATAGACACCGGGGCGAACCGATCGGTAATTGGTTCGGAATTCTACAAATTTCTTAAGGAGAACAAAATTCATATACTGCCAAATAGAATTTCCTCAGTAAAAACAGCAGATGGAGTTTCACAAGAAGTGATTGGAAGCGTAAACATTTCTTTTGAGACTGCAAATGTTAAATATCACATTGAATGTCTGGTAGTACCGTCATTGGAAGTGAATTTAATTTTTGGAATGGATTTTCTAAAAAAATATAAGGTCCGTGTTGATTTTACTACCGATAATTGGTTTTCAAATAAAGTTGACATTGATTTGAGTCAAAACACGAAACCAAATGTGTGTGGTGTCAGTAATCGTGCGTTACTTACACCGATTGATGCCGCAAAACTCGATGAGAGGATACAAAAATTTGTAAATCTTTCTTCTAACGGGTTGGGTCGCACATCCCTCGTTGAACACTTTATCGATACAGGTGACTCGAAACCGTTTAAAGTAAGACCTTTTCCGTTATCTCCGGCGATGCAACAACACTTAAATTCTGAGATTGATAATATGCTTCAATTAAAAGTTATTAAACCAAGTAAGTCGCCGTGGTCATCTCCCGTGCTTTTAGTCAAGAAAAAATCGGGCGAATATAGGTTTTGTTTCGATGGGCGAAAATTAAACTCGGTGACGAAACGTGATGTTTATCCTCTTCCCCGTTTAGATAACATATTAGATAGGTTGCGTGATGCGCGATTCATAAGTAGTATCGACTTAAAAAGCGCGTTTTGGCAAGTGCCACTCGAAGCATCTTCTAAAGAAAAGACTGCTTTTTCTATATTAGGCCGCGGTCTATTTGAGTTCGACGTAATGCCATTTGGTTTAAATAATGCGGCCCAGACTCAACAACGTCTTATGGATGAGATTTTTGGTCCTGAAATGGAGCCTAATGTTTTTGTCTATTTAGACGACATAATTGTCGTTAATAAAAGTTTTGAGGAACACCTTAAGACGTTGGATGAAGTATACGAACGACTTAGTAAGGCTTCTCTTAGCGTTAATGTCGAAAAGTGCGACTTCTGTAAAAAATCGCTTAAATATTTGGGATACGTTGTTGATGAGCAAGGGCTACATACAGACCCTGACAAAATATCGTCGGTACTGAACTATCCGGTCCCACGAACCGCGACTGAGATTAAACGTTTTATGGGTATGTGCTCGTGGTACAGAAGGTTCATAAAAGATTTTTCTACTCTGGTTGCACCTATTAATGAGTTATTACATGGGAAGAGAAAAAATAATCAGATTCAGTGGTCAGGAGACGCACAGTCAGCTTTTGTTAAAATTAAAAATGCCTTAGTTTCCGCACCAGTACTAACAGCATCCGATTTCTCTAAAGAATTCATTGTTCAATCAGATGCGTCTAACGTCGGTGTGGGGGCTGTACTATCACAAATAATGTCAGACAGCGGCGAGCATGTTATAGCATATGCTAGCAGAACATTAAGTAAAGCAGAGAGAAATTATTCCGTAACCGAGCGCGAATGTCTGGCACTTATTTTCGCCGTAGAAAAATTCCGTCCGTATATTGAGGGTACGCGTTTTAGAGCAGTGACTGATCACTACTCTTTGTTATGGCTGACTAAAATGCAAGACCCTGTAGGCCGTTTAGCTCGGTGGGCCATGAAATTATCGCAATTTGACATGACTCTAGAGCACAGAAAAGGAAAACTCCTTTCGGTACCGGACGCGCTCTCGCGTATGCCTATCGTCAGCGCGGTTGAAAATAATTTAACGGATCAGTGGTATATTAAATTATTATCAGAAGTCAAAAATAATCCGGAGAAATATACAAGGTTTCGTATCAATGACGGTAAACTGTTTAAATTTTTTGAAAATAAATCTAAATTTCCGTTGAATAATTATGAATGGAAACAAATCATTCCCCGCGAAGAACGACCCCTTATACTTGAATCCGCACATGATAGTCCTACTGCCGGACATTTTGGACACTTCAAAACTCTTAGACGGGTTCGCGAACAGTACTATTGGCCAAAAATGAAAAGCGATGTGTATAAATACGTAAACGCTTGTAGAGTATGCGGTTCGCAAAAGTCGCCTAACACTCCCTGCGCTGGGTTAATGGGAAAGCAAAAGGAGGTTAGTTTCCCTTTTCAAGTTATCTCGCTTGACCTTGTAGGGCCCTTACCGCGTTCGAAAAAAGGGAATACGTTTTTGCTTGTCATAACAGATTGGTTTTCGAAATTTGTGTTAGTTGAACCGTTGAGAAAAGCAACGTCTAATGAGATTACGAAATATTTGGAGAATCGAGTTTTCTTATTGTTCGGTGTCCCACAGATAATTATGGTAGATAACGGCACCCAATTCACTAGTTCTCAATTTCGAAACTTGATTAAACAGTACGGGATACAAAAGTTATGGTACAATGCGAAGTATCATCCTCAAGTGAATTTTATCATACGATCATACATAAAAAATGATGCAAACCATGACAAGTGGGACGAGGAAATTTATCGCATTGGTTACGCGATTCGATCCGCGGTACACGAAATTACGGGATTTTCGCCCAATACCCTTGTATTCGGTCGTACGGTACCGATTCTTGGAGACTATTACGGAACGTTTCTGGATGAGGGTGATGTCGAAATATCAACGGCTTCACGTAAGAGCTACGCAGAAAAACTTTCGGAAATATCCAACATCTTTCAGACTATAAAAACGCGGTTAGACAAGGCATATGCTCGGAATGCCAAGACTTACAATCTTAGAAAGCGCGACATTCGCTTCGAAGAGGGCAATCTCGTGTGGAAATCAAATAAGGTATTATCGAGCGCTGTTGATAAATTTTCCGCCAAGCTAGCACCTAAATATATACTATGTTCAGTGAAGAAAGTAATTTCTGCAGTTGTTTATGAATTGTGTGACGAAGACGGTGTTGATGTCGGTAAATGGCACATCAAAGACTTAAAACCTTATTTCGGGCCACTTAACTTAAACGAGAGATAATCTAGAGAAAAAGATAAAAATCTTCCTAAGATTTTTATTTATGAGGGAGAGGGGTAGTGTAGCAATGCTATTTTCAAATATACCGGGAGATTGTTTTGATCGAGGGCGGCGTAGAAAAAAGGAAAAACGCGACGCGGCGTGGGCGACAGTTTTTAGTTTCCCTATATACGAAGTATATATAGGGGGACTATTGTTTTGGAAAAAAAAATTTGTGTCTGTGTGTCTGTCTGTCGGTGGGCGCTGTATCTCAAAAACGAATAATCTGTTTGAGATGAAACTTCAAACTTAAGGTTTTATCGTTAAAAACTGGAACTGAAAAGCTTTTGGTAAACATTCATAAACCGGAAGTGGTTGTTTACTCGAGCCATTTTTTTGTTTTTTATCGATAATTTTTTTAATATGAAAAATTTTACAAAACAAAATAATGTCTGAGGGAAGGCTTTAATGTCAATCCTATCAAAACTGTTGTGGTACATTTCAATAATAATAAGAGGATGAATATCAAAGCTCCCAACGCACAGGGAAACGAAATTGCGTTGTCCGATCAGTACACGCACGTAGAAAAACAATTTGGAAAACTACAACGATACTATGGATATTTGGCAAATCATGAAGACTGAAATCCAAAATGATACATTGGCATATGTACAACAAGCTTACTCTGATGTGTGTACCAAGCCACACAAGTATTAAAGACAACAAACATGTCAATGTACTTTTCAGAGAATAAGCTGCGACAATAAGTGTGTAGGAGTAGGAAAAAAGTACAAAACAGGGTACTGGATAAACACACCAATAATATCCAAAATATTTATTGTCTTCTCGCCAAGTAGAGCTAAATAGATCTTGCACCTCACTCTAAGCCAGATAAGACTCATCAAGTGTCTCCGTACAGGACATTATCCAATAAAGAACCACCTTTAGGTAATCACCACTTGTAAACTATGTGGTTTGGCAGAGAAAATGTATTGTATTGGCAATTGTGTATTGGCGAATTTAAGTAATTTTTTAATGACAGTTCGTAGTTGAGCAAAAATTATATTTAGATCCTCAATGCATCATATGATTGATATAACTTACATTATATTCTAGCGGTTTGCAATTATTGACAATAGCTCAAAATCAAAATTAAAATTGGTAATGTGGCCATCATAGTATTTTCCCTACATTTTTCTCGAAAACTATAAGGGTAATTTGTTTACTTTTGAATTCTCTACAATTATTTGTTTTATACATTTCATGTAACTCCAACAGTTTAGGAGCAATTAGCAAAAAAGTGAAAATTTTCAATTTCAACCAATTTTATGAAAAATATGTTTTAACAAAACTTGTTCAGTTTCTTATTCCCTTTAACTTTTATTTACCTCGAGTAAACACCCACTTCTGGTTTATGAGTGTTTACCAAAAGCTTTTCAGTTCCAGTTTTTAACGATAAAACCTTAAGTTTAATGTTTCACCTCTAATAGATTTGTTTTTGAGATATACAAAAATAAAAAACTCCATAAATTAGTGTAATGGGCACAGAAGACCCCAAAATGGATGTTACTAAAAAATAATTACGAAAACAATTCTTCTCCTATATATAAAGTAACTATATATACTATATAGGGAAAGTAAAAAATTATATATATATGTCGATTTAAACAGAATAACTATATGCAGTGCAATCGAAACAAACGATATTTGTTGTGAATACTTATTACTTACATTGATAAACAATAACAGATTATATTCATAGCTTTTTTTGTTTTTAATTCTTGTATTATGGTGAATTTTAAAGTCTATTCGGATAGATTCTGCATGGTTCAAAAATTTGTATTGGAACGTAATTTTTAGGAAGCTAATTTTAAATGGAAATACATAATTGAAATCTTTTGAGTTCAATTCGACTGTTTTGAAAGAGTGTTTTTCTTTGCATGTGTTTGTGTCCGTCTTCTAAATATTTCCAAGTTTTGAAAAACTTGTATTACACGTTCGTATTCTGTAAGGATATATTCAAATATAAGGGTTAATAATAGGTAGTTGAGAATGATAAACAAATAAAAATTATATTAAATACGAGTGATAGTAGGAAAGTAGTTGTATTAGAGTAGGCCCTGGATGTGTGCTAACTTGTATTTTAGCTATCTGTGTGCCTCGCCTCGTTGGTATTGACTGCTCTGTTTATGTAAATGTTTATAATGTTCAAGAAAATAAAGAACGCCGCCAATTTTGAAGTTAGAGCTGTGATTAGATTTCTCAATATAAGAAATGTGCGGCATTGCAATATAATATGTCAATTTATATCTGTTCAATGTTGGTGTCGTAATTTCAACTTATGCAGAGAGGAATATAAAGCTAGCTTATAAAAACGTGAATTTTTGTTCTGAAAAACTAAGGATCTTATTATTATTTTTTGTTTGGCATAATAAATATTTCTATTTAGCGAACTTCTTAAGCACATTTATTAATTTCTAAATATTTAGTACTTAGCCATGTAGTAGTTGGCCATGTAGTGTTGCCCAGCCTTGACCAAACTGACCACTCGAATACGAACCACCTGAGATATTTGAGATACTCACATTAATATACGATGTGTCTTAGGGTCTTCTCTTCCTGCTCGCATTTCCGACATAGGGGATGTTTTGCCAACACTGTCGGGGAGGTGCTTGTTGAGTTTGTAGTGCCCAGTAAGGGTACCGATTGGTTTCTTTTGTATGTTCAAGGGAGTTTTTTTTCAGTATTTGGGAGGTAGTTGGTGCCAGTGGAAGAGACTTAGCGCCTACCATCTTAAGGGCAGCTCTTCTGGCTAGCATGTCGGCCTAGTCTTTCCCCTTCATTGTTTGAATTTCCCCTAATAGAGAATATAACTCTCTTGGTTGCGGATAGATGTTCTAGAGCTTGCCTTCACTTTGGTATTAAACTGCTGGCCACCCTTGGTCTCAATAGAGTAGCTATGATTAATTTGCTGTCAGTTAGAAATAAAATCGATTTGTTCAACACTGTCAGTTCCAGTATGGGTAATCATCACCTTTGTGATTCTTAGCCCAGTCGGTACAAAGGGTGAGTTCTAATTTATCGTCAATCTGATTTTTTATTTCATATTGGTGCTTAAACAAGTGTTTCGGTGGGACCCTGTCGAGAGATTCATTGAGTTCAGGCATGATTTGTCCCGCCTCTCCATGTGCCATTTGCTTACTGCCACCTCCCATATATATATATAAGTTATATAGCATAGATTTATATTTAATAATTAATAATTGTTTATTATAATTATAGTGGCCGCTAATGCATTTGCATGCTGCATTAGCGTAATTGTAACAAAGCGTAGGTTTATCTTAAGTATTATGTTTCATTGAGAGAATTGTTATTTCATAAGTTAGTCAGTCTAGATTTTACTCCTGTACCGAGCAGACGTTCTGCAAGCTACAATAAAATAATTTCTTTTTAAAAACACAAGTCGTTGTACCCGAAAAATAACTGGCGCAGTCGGTAGGATTGGCCCGGACGAGTAAAAGAATATTACTTGGTTTTCGTTTCAACGAATTCATCGGGCTAAACCCAAAATATCCACGTGGACATCCATCACTCAAGAGGACCCTCCAAGCATCGAGGACGAAGTCCAAGTACCCTGAGTGTCACGGCGAAGGTCTACAACATTCCAGAGAGAGTTCCCGCATCGAATCGTCGAATCCGAGACTCCGATGGAAAAAATAACAATTTTGTGAGTACAATCAAGTGTTTTAGAGGTTATTCGCGTAGCTCAATAACGTCGCGGTAAAACAAAAAGTACGTCCTATGAATAAGGACGGGGAAGTAACAAAATCAGATTCATTAAATATAGAAGTAGAACCACTCCGTACAAACCGGGATCGCTCAAGATCACCTATCGCAGTACGAAATAATAATAGTAATACAGTAAATAATAACAATACAATAATGGCTAACGTGCTAAAACCCGAATATTTAAATATGATACCCGAATTTAGTGGGGAAACAGAGCTTCTTTCTAGATTCATTGATGTGTGTGAGAAATTAGTCACTAAGTTTTATAATACAGTCGATGTAGCAGATTTTCAAAACGAATACCTAATGTCTAGCATTTTAGCGAAAATAAAGGGTGAAGCAGCAGTAAATATTTCTTCCAGCGTAATCGCGAGCTGGAACGATTTAAAGAATGCGCTACTCAACGCATACGCGGACAAACGTGACCAGTACAGCTTGAATTACGAGATAACGTTATTAAAACAGAACATTAACGAGTCCCCTTTCGATTTTTATAACCGAGTTCAGAATTTGCTAAATCTACAAATTTCTTATATGTCAAATCACATCGCAAACGCGATGGAACCTTATTACTTATCTATATTTTTTAGAGCGAATGCACTGAGAGTTTTGTTGCGCGGGTTAAAGGAACCAATAGGTTCTCAAATGCGTACAAAAAATCCAACTGATTTGAATGTCGCTTTACAAATGCTAACAAACGATTTTCAACTAGAAATCACAACGAACAAATTAGATAAAATAAAATTGAACCAAAAACCTTATTATCAACAGAAATTTAATAATAACGATCACAGGCAAACAAACATCGCAAAACCACCATTCGGTGGGAGTAGAAATTTTTATTTTAACCAGCCCCGTCAAAACTATCAATTTTATAACGCACGACCTAATTCTCAAATTAATCAGCCTCGTCCAAATTATCAACATAACAATCAACGACCTAATTTCCAAAATAATAAATACGCTATTAGGACTAATCACCCTAAATATCAAAATTCACCAAACAATCCAGGCCCGTCTCAAAATTTGCAACCACCCACGCCTATGTCAACTATGACCACTCTAAATTTAAATGAAGACCCAATCAATCATAATACTTTTTTAGACACAGATGCCTCGGAGAATCAATACAATTAATGGGACTTAAAGCGGATCAGAGTCAATTAGCGCATATAATTGACCCTGAAAACCATCTTAAAATTTTAATAGATTCCGGGAGCACTCATTCATTTGTGAACCCAAATGTAGCTAATAAGTTTTTTAAAAATAACATAAAAAAGGAATACTTTAAGGTAGCCAGCGCACATGGCGCCTCAATTCAAGACTATTGCACGTTAATTCCTTTTAAAAAATTGTTTAATTTAAAAGAAAATGCGAATATGAAATTTCATTTATTCGATTTTCATTCATGCTTTGACGTCCTACTAGGACTAGATAATTTGTGTGCTTTAAAAGCCACCGTAGATTTCAATAAAAATATGTTAATAACGCCAAATTGCAACATAGCGTTAAGATTTTCTAATAAACCTGCGAATACGAATTGTATAGTAGTAAACGCAAGGTGCGAACAAGTAATTGAAATAGAAGTTGCAAACGTAAAAAACGGCGACGTAATTATACCATATACTAAGGTAAATAAATTAGAAATTCCAGAGTGTACCACTCATGTTAAGAATTATAAAGCTATTTGTACAATCATAAACCCTACAGAATTAAATGTGAATGTTAGGCAAAAGTATCCGGCTGTTGTTGAACCGATCGAAGAATACGATCAGTCCAATACACCGAATTTTAATAATTACGAATATGAAGAAATTAAATTTGATCTATCAAAATTCCGTTCAGAGCACATGAACGCAGAAGAAAAACATGTTATTATGAATTTAATAAAAGAATTTTCAGATATTTTCCATTCAGAAAATAAAATGTTATCGTTTACCAATAAAATTAAGCACTGTATAAATACTACTGATCAATTACCGGTGTATACTAAATCGTACCGTTACCCGGAAATACACAGAAAAGAAGTTCAAAAACAAATAAATCAAATGTTAGATCAAAAAATCATCAGACCCTCTCATAGCCCTTGGTCATCGCCAATTTGGGTTGTACCGAAGAAACTAGACGCGTCGGGAAATCGCAAGTGGCGTATTGTCATCGATTATCGCCAATTAAACGAGAAAACGATCGGTGATCGGTACCCGTTACCAAATATCACCGACCTGCTCGACAAACTTGGCCGTTGTCAATATTTTACTACCCTTGATCTCGCGTCGGGTTTCCACCAGATAGAGATGGCGGAAAATGATATTCAAAAAACCGCGTTTAACACCGAAAACGGGCATTACGAGTTTTTACGCATGCCTTTTGGGCTCAAGAATGCACCCGCCACGTTTCAGAGGGTTATGGACAACATATTAAGGGGTATTCAAAATGAAAAGTGCTTAGTTTATTTAGATGATATAATTATATTTAGTACCAGCCTACAGGAACACGTAGAACGGCTTAGGGAAGTATTTAGTAGATTACGTGAATCTAATTTAAAAATTCAAATTGACAAGTCGGAATTTTTGAGGAAAGAGGTAGCATATTTAGGGCACATTGTGACACCTGACGGAGTTCGTCCAAACCCCGACAAAATTAAAGCGATACAAAATTACCCAATACCGAAGACCACCAAGCAAATCAAAGGATTTCTCGGGCTCCTCGGTTATTATCGAAAATTCATCAAAGATTTCGCGAAATTAACGAAACCTCTCACAAAGTGCCTTAAGAAAAATGCAATCATTGATATTAATAACTCAGAATATAAAAATTGTTTTAATACCTGCAAAAACGTACTAATTAATGAACCCATATTGCAATATCCAGACTTTAGCAAAAGTTTCAATTTGACAACAGACGCGAGTAACATAGCCGTCGGCGCAATTTTATCACAAGGCCCAATTGGAAGCGACAAACCCATCGCATACGCATCACGAACCTTAAACGAATCCGAACAAAATTATAGTACTATTGAAAAAGAGCTATTGGCCATCGTATGGGCAACTAAATACTTCAGACCCTACCTGTTCGGTAGAAAATTTCAAATTATTTGCGATCATAAGCCCCTTCAATGGCTTATGTCCGTCAAAGAACCGAACTCCAAATTAGTTCGGTGGCGATTAAAACTGGCTGAGTACGATTATAACATTATATATAAAAAAGGTATATTAAATAAGAATGCGGACGCACTCTCACGCATTGAAATAAATATGCACGATAAAGTCGATCAGCTTGACGACTTTTATATAAGTAATTTCGACGATAAATTTGGTACAACTAGCGAAGATGAGTTAGATAAACAATTAAATGATATTATGCATAAAATAGATCGTAATCGTGAAACTGATTCTATGATAGTTGAACTTGGACTCGATGCCGAAAAACATGTGCTACATAATAATGAAAATAATGACAGTGATACAATTCACTCAAATACTGAAAATCCAATATTTAATATTCCTATCTTGGAAAAACCTGTAAATCTAGGACGCAATCAAATTATCATTTCAGAGGTGAATTACGCACCCGCGAAACCAAAAATTAGATATCTCTTTAATAATAGGAAAATGCGAATCAATTTACAACTTTCCAAATTAGATTTTGAACAAAATGTTATAGATTTTATAAAAGAATATACCGCCCCAAAACAAACATATTACTTATATTTTGCAGATCAAGTTTACGAAAAATTCTGCATTATTCTTCAAAAACATTTTAGGAACCCACAAATTTCATTTATTAAATGCACTCAATTATTAGATGATGTAGAAACTGAAGACGAAATTATAAATATTATCCAAGCATATCATGAAGGTAAAACGAACCATCGAGGAATAGAGGAAACTGATTCCCAAATAAAAAGAAAGTATTATTGGCCTGATCAACGACGTTTCATACAAAATTACATAAATAATTGTGAAATTTGTCAACTGTGCAAATATGATCGAAATCCATTAAAACTTAAATTCAATATTACAATGACACCGACCAAACCCTTCGAAATTATCCATATTGACAGTCTAGCTTTAGAAGGTACTAAATTCCTTACAATTATTGACGCTTTTTCAAAATATACCCAAATGTATAGACTGAATTCTCATCAAGCAGTTGAGATTGCCAACAATCTCGTTAAATTTTTCACGCATCATGGAATTCCTGGCCAAGTTGTGGCAGACAATCATCTCGAATTTAAGAATACCTTAGTAAAAGAATTATTAGAAACTCATAAAATTAAAGTTCATTTCATCAGCAGTCAACACCCAGATTCAAACGGCATAGTTGAAAGAATTCACTCAACAATAATAGAACATATCCGGTTGCTTAACAATCAAGATACTTATAAGAAAGAATCCATTGAATCAAAGATTAATTACTCACTCTTGGCATATAATAATTCGATCCATTCAACTACTAAATTGACCCCCTCAGAAATTATTTCGGGACACATAAACTCAGTTTCTCCCTTTGACATCGATATCGAAACTCGAATCGTCAATAATTACATTGAAAATCACCGGGATAAAGTAAAACTGCTTTACAAAAAAAATTAATGAAAATATGCAAATAAATAAAGAAAAAGTTATGGAAAAGCATAACCAAAACCGAGAAGAAATTCCCAATATTCCAGAAACTATATTCGTCAAAAACAAGCAAAAACAGTCTAAGACAAAAAATAAATACAAGAAAGAAACATTGAAATCAGTTGACCCTAAATTCAAAACGGGAACAATTAACCCGAAACATTATAATGCTGTAGACAAAATTCACTTGTCAAATATTAAGCGACCAAAGATTAAAAATAAATTAGGTAAACTAACTAATAAACCTAAATTAAATTATCAAGACTATTTAAATAAACAAACTGTAGAAAAAACATCAAACAATATTATTGAAATAAATGGTGATTTGTTTTCTGCACCAAAAAACTTCTCACTTGCACACTGTGTAAGCTTAGACCTTAAAATGGGTGCTGGGATCGCCGCAGATTTTAAACAAAAATTTGGTAGACTTGACGAACTACACGCACAAAGCTCCGAAGTACATTCGCTCCGCTACTTAAAGGATAACGATCGTTTCATAATATATTTAATCACTAAAAAATGTTATTCTGACAAACCAAGTTATGAGGACTTGTTCAAAACTCTCGTTAGTTTAAAAGCATTCTGTATTTCAAATAAAATTACCAATCTAGCTATTCCTAAATTAGGATGCGGTCTCGATCTTCTTAAATATAAACATGTAAAACCGATCCTTCAATATATTTTCAATGATTCAAACATCACTATACACGTTTATTCTCTTCCAGATTATTAATCGTCGCGCTGACGCAAGCAGACGAAATCAAAAATATTTCACAAAATTTAGGGATACTCCCAATAAATCTCGGACCAGCAAAACTAGAAAGGAGTAAACACACATTCGTGCATTATTTTGATTTAACAAAACTATACGACGAATTTACAAAATTAAACACACAACACCGCTATCTTAATTCAACAATCAGATCCGTTTCAAATTTTAGCGCGATGTTCGATAATTATAATAAATTATTAAATTTTACTCAGGAAACAATCAAAGAAAAAATCGATAACATTAAATTATACGCACTTAGTAAAAATAGAAGTAAACGAGGATTAATTGATGGACTTGGGACAGTCATTAAAACTATTTCTGGAAACTTAGATGCCAAAGATGGCGAAAGAATTAATAATATCCTAAACCATTTAGAACAAAATCAAAATATTCTTCAAAAACAATTACAAATGAAATACAGTATGAACAAACAAATTATCGAGAAATTTAATAGAACTGTACAAAATATTGCACACAATGAAAACATGTTAAAATCAAAAATTATGAAATTAAGCGTAATCCTTAGGAACAATATCGATCACCAAAATATCTTATTTGCTAAAGAAATATTTAATCAGCTGATCATTCTTTATAACGCAATTCTAAACATAATGCAAGATATTGAAAACTCTCTCACTTTTTGTAAATTAAATACGTTGCATCCGAGTATCATAAAGCCTAGAGATTTATTTTTGGAACTTGAAAAAATTTCACTTTACTATAATGAACAACTTCCCTTCGAATTAAAAATTGAAAACATTCTTAATTTTGAATCCATAATAGAAGTTACTTGTAAAATCGAGCCAACTCGAATCAATTATTTCTTATCTGTACCCATTAACTTTGAGTATCAGTTCGAGCTATTTTATTTATACCCTATCCCTACGGTACACGAATCCGAATTTGTTACTATCATCCCTACTGTAAAGTACATCTTAAAATCGATTAATGGAAATAAAATTCTGCCTCTAAACCACTTGTGTACAAAAACGTCGAAACATTACCAATGTGCTAGCCATCTGATAACTAGCTACAAATCAGAATGCGAACGAAATATAATCATCAGTGGAAACAACAGTAACTGCAAATACACAACACTACACGTAAAATCCAATCATATGGAAATAATACCATATATAAACCAATACCTGGCAGTCTTCCCAAATCAAGAAGCAATTAAAATCAGATGCAAGGAACAAACTGAAACTATGATTTTAATTGGCATTTATCTAATCAAACAAGATAACTGTGCCATGCTTTTTCGAGGCCGAGAAATTAAATACCTAGACGTTACATCTGGACGCCCCCTCGTGATCAACGATTTACATCTAAAATTGGACTCTACAAATTTTACCGAATTCGACATCGACCTTCGGAAGCTGAACTTAGAAGACATATCCACAAACCAGGAAATCCTCCCACTACAAGAGACAACCCAAATCTTCACGCCAAGTTTTTGGACTGTTGTACTTTATGTGTGTGTATTAATCGGTATTAGTTATATCGCAGTGAAGTGGTTGAAAAATCGTAAACTCCGTGGACACAAGTGGTACCCACAAGAACTAAACCTTCAAGGTCTCCGCCTCCCAGGGGATGCTCGACTCTAAGGGTGGAGGAGTTATATAGCATAGATTTATATTTAATAATTAATAATTGTTTATTATAATTATAGTGGCCGCTAATGCATTTGCATGCTGCATTAGCGTAATTGTAACAAAGCGTAGGTTTATCTTAAGTATTATGTTTCATTGAGAGAATTGTTATTTCATAAGTTAGTCAGTCTAGATTTTACTCCTGTACCGAGCAGACGTTCTGCAAGCTACAATAAAATAATTTCTTTTTAAAAACACAAG